>VZTU01030331.1:11462-31902 GCA_013400835.1 Zapornia atra
GGCGGGCGGGGCGGAAGGAGGGGAAGTATCACTTTGCCCTTGTTGTACAGCCTCGGCCCGGCCCCGCCTGCCGGGAGAGCGCCGCACAGTCCGCCGGGTGCCTGAGGAGAAAAGGGGCGGGCGAGGCGCTTGGAAGTCGCCGGCCGGCCGGCGGGTAGAGCGCCTCTGGGTGCCGCCTTGGCGGGGGGGGGGGGGGGGGGGCGGNGGGGAGCGGCGGCGCGCCGCGCCGTCCTTCGTGCCCGCCGTCACCCGGGAGGGGAGGCGGGCGGTGGCACCCATCCTCCCCTCTCCTTCTCCAGCTGCCGGCGGGAGCCGCCCTCGCCCCCTCGGGAGCGCTGCCTGCGTGGTAACGACGGAGAGGGAGACACCCGGGGCCGGGGCAGGAATGCGATGGAGGAAATGGGGGATAATGATAGACTGTGGCGGTGTTTGTAATGTGAAGTCCTTTTGAAACCCTCACGACTCTGAGGGCAAGGTTAGCCAATAAAGTTTATTTTGCTGCTAAATGAGGACCGTCTGGAAAGAAAGTCGTCTTTTTAGAAGATTGATGCCATTGAATAGTGGGTTTTGGTAGGTGAGCTCCTCAGGAGCCGGAAGAATTTTATTGCGATTGATTAAATGCCAGCTTCATCAGAGCTGTTTACACAACCCTGGAGTAATGAAAGAGCGACATTTTTAGCATAGTAGATGGGTGAAAATGGGCCACTGTAGAACTGAAAATATAACAAAGCAGACATGCCAAAGTACTGATTAAGCTTCTTAATTGGGAAAATAATAATGTCCTTTTCAGGTGTACAGGAGCACCTCACATTTCTCAAATATATGAACACGGGCGGGTCTGAGGAAAGTCAATATTGTGTCAGATGTCAAAATAAATCTTCTGTCTGTCCGTAATCCTAAGGGTTTTCTTGCCTTTATTCGCTGCTAAATGTGTGTGGCTCCTAGAGTTCCAAAACATGGTATGTCACCTACCTTAGCTGACATGCTTGGTTTTGTGCAAGCAACATCTTTGGTTACTGGAACCAAGCTTGTCTTTGAAACGGTGATCCCCACACACACACCGGATGTAGTCCAGTTTAGGCCTTTCAATGAGTTAAGCCTGTATATAAAACTATGTCTCATAAGAAACATGAATGCAAGCCAAAATAGTAACCAGTGCCTCCCAGCCTATACACATACAGGAGCAGCATTACTATTAGTTTTGTTTTAGCTAGGCTTTGCCTTTTTTGAACATCCATAGCACCTAATTTAGTCATGCATTTATTTTAGACTAGCAAAAATGCCTAAGTTTTTAATGTTAAACATGCAGGATTGTGTAGCTGCGTGCGCTACAAACATTCTTGTAAACGCTGCTGAGGCAGTAATTGATGTCATGTGAATGTGGAGTTAATCAGTTCAGCTTCTTCCAAACCTTGAAGGAGGGTTATGATGGGAAAGCTCTAAGGAGAAAGCAGGGCTTTAAACCCTGTGATAGGACAGCATCACTCTCTGAACTATTTAATTGCTGTTTAAGGTCTTTTCTTGTTATGAAAAGCTGCAACTGAAAAGCTTTGGGGAGAAAAAAGCTGCTGACTGTTTTCTGCTGAGTCATTCCACTGGTTTATCAGAAGCATTGCACCAACACTGTAACACGACTCGCGCCAATCGCAATCGCATCTCCTTTTGTTCATGAGCTCAGAATGTGAATTCCCTTTTTCAAGGTAGAAATAAAATATAGTAAAGTGTGGGATAGCTGGGATTTGTCTCTAGTAACAAGTGGCACCAATTTAAATCAATCTCCAGCCAATCTTTGAATGCATTCTCAATGTATTAGTATCACCAATATGAATCCACTTACCTTATTTCACCCTTTACGGTGTTTTTTTTCTCTCTGAGAGCTCTGTAGAAAGGGCAGATGCTCAGAACATCGGTGTTGTCCAAATGGAGCATTCAGAGCAAGCAAGCCAATGACAGATTATTCTGAATATTCACCTAGTTGCTGTGTGACATTTCAAATTGACAGTTCTGGTTTTGTGGTCAGATCTCAGGAATCCCAACAGTGATTTTTTTTTTTTTATTTGCTTCTTGGTTTTTTGTTGGGTTTTATTTTCCTAACAGCCAACTCAATTCTGGTCTCCATTTGGCAGGCATTTCAGAAACAGCTGGTACAGGACCATATGCCGTGCTGGCACTGCTGTGAGCTTATTTCCCACTTGTCCTCCTGGTCAATCAGAGCTGCTCCATGTGCCGAAGGACAGCTGGTCCCTTGGCATGCAAAGCAGCTAATGAACTTTTCCTCCAAAAAGCCGTAGGGATAGGGCATGTTAACTCCAATCAGAGGCTTTTTTTTTTTTTTGTCTCTATCAAAGATGGAAGTTCTCTATGGGAACCCTGTTTGTTGCCCCTGTGTGACAACCTACACACAGCAAGAACAACTAGGTGGGCGTGTGTTGTAGGCGGCAGCACTTGTTTGGAAAATCAAGGCTAAATGATCTGTGTTGAGATGAATGCTAAACCACATAGGAGTGGTGACTGATGGATTTGTGCTTTTAGCTGTCAGCCTCACCAAGCACCACTGTTTCCCTCTTTTCATTCTGATCCCTGCTGGAAAGGGTCTCCAAAAAATTTGAAAAAATTTTGTAAAAAAGGTGTCAATTTCACCATATAACATATTTTCCTATTACAGAACTTACTGAAGAAGGACTTGCACAACAGTTCAGTATTACGTAGCCATGGCTTGTAAGGTTTTTGCTGTCGGCCACCCATCTTACTTCCCTAAAATTGGTCAGTCTATAATATTCCCTAAAATTTCCTGTGCAGTAAAAAGCACCCCGATTTTCCCTGAGCAGGGGTTCTATATCACTTAACTTTGAAAGTCATGATAACCAATCATTAGACAGTCCTCTACTGTTCACACTTCATAAACTGTTGGTATGAAGTGCTGGATAGAAACAATCTGCCCATTCAGAGTTTTGGAAATTGAGATAAAGCAACACTCATGAGAGAGTAAGTGTCATTTAAGAACAAAAAAGATCATCTAAGCATGTCAAATCTAAAACTTACATAAATTCATAGATAATTTTAAAATCCAGAAAATGGATGGACCTTAATGTCAGGTGAAACAAGGAACATCCAACAGATACAGGATGTGCTTTATTGGATATCCTGATGTACAGCTTCAGAAGTGTATAATTATCTCTTTAAAACTCTTTCCCTTGATTGCATGATGGCTTGCATAACTTTTTTACTACTTTTCACAGTCCATTTCAGGTTTTGAGTGAAGACTCATACAAAATGTTCACACCTCCCAGAAGTAATAACTAGGTTCAAATGACACATTCAAAAGGCATTCCACAGCTCTAGATCAGGTTTCAGATTCCTTTTTCCTGATCCCTCTTTCCTAATAATATCCCTGCCCAGTGAAAAAGCAAGCTGTAGATACCCACAGCATCAGAGAGCCACTTTGTTGTCATATCAAGGACCTCATCCACAGCAGTGAGTGAAGAGTAATATTAAATGTTAGTAGGGTCTGCATTAGGGTTCCTTTCAGATGTCTCTAACAGGTTTCAATAGCTTTATTAGGAAGGTGCTAGTGTAGTGAGTTTGGGAGATCTGAGGCACTTGTAAAATCAATGACACAACATAAAATAAATTTCTATTTAATACAACTATATCACTATAACATAAAAATGTATTTTTGCTTTCTTTGAATGCAGTCTCACATAGGAAACTGTCACAGTAATTGCAGGTCAGGCCATGCTGTTCCATCAATGTCTGGGTTTGGTGGTGGTATTTCTTTGGGACTCTAATTTTAGGGGTTTTTTTATCTTACTGTGCTTTGGTGTACCCTTGCCCTCTTTCATCCTGCACCACTAACAATTGGGAAACCCTCGTAATACCTTGAGAAACATTTGGTAAGTACAAAACCGAAGGCTCTTGTCTCAACGTGCTGCCGTGTGTGTTAGAACAGACCACCTGAAGTCTACCACAAGAACTGCTCTGAGATGATGTGAAAGACCCGTGATAATTGCCAGCTTTAGACAAACAGCCAAGCCAAGCCACACAAAAGACAAAGAAAACAAAAGCTTTATACTATGCAATGAATGCGAAGGTTTAAGTACAGCATTTGAAACATTAAACCAAGGACCAGCTCTTACTAGTGGTGTAATGAAAAGACTACAGAAAGTACAGTAGTAAATAATTTCTGCAGGTGATGAAATGCTGAGCAAGTATTTCATGTGATTGCACTTTAAGGGCAATTGGTCACTGTAAAATATACCAGTGTCTCAAAATCGGTATTTTTTGGGTAATGCATGTGTAGAAGGATTTGATGCTATAATGAGGTACTAATTTAATTGCGTTATATTTGTTGCTACATCAGCTATTGTCAAGCCATTAAGTTAATTACATGTTAAGTTTTAAACTAGATGAAACACATTATGACATCTGGGTTTTTTTCCTATTTACTACAGCATTCCAGAATTACCATGTTGGAAATGTCTGAGGTTTTGGCAGCTTGCTGTCTTACAAATAGTTCATGAATACAATTAACCATCCTTGAGTAGCCTGCAGCATCAGCATCCAATCCTTGCCTTGCTCGTCAGAAATACAATTATTGTTCCACACTAATTTCACCAAACATTTCTTTATTTTTTTTTCCCCAGATACTGGGCATATTCTCAGTCAGTGAAAATGCTGAAAATTGAGTGGATTGCATTATACTAGCTGACAATCCAGCCCAGATTTTGGAATTAATATGCGAAGAGTCATTCCTTCCTTATTAATCATCTATATGAAACGAAAAGTGAAAGAAACACATGAAAATGTATTGAGTTCTGAAAGTAATTGCATTGCAGCTATTATTCTTTTCATCCAACGCATCAGCGTTTTCTTAACAAGCTCTTCTGTTGCAGACCCTAGTAAAAGAAAAGATCCTTTGTGTGTTAATGGCTTATTGTCCTGGCACTTTGACTTTATGTTTTGACTGATCAAAAAAATCCAGCTTTCTTATCTGATTCTGTGGTAATAACTACAGAGCAAAAAAATTTTTAAAAGTGCATGTTTTCAGATGCTTAAAAAAAAAAAAGAGAAAAAGATGTTTTGAAACCTGTGGCAGATCGGGGAATCCATATGCATGAATTAGAGGCAGTAATAAACTTCTGTCTATTCACTGTATTTTTTAGTGTGTGAAGTAACTGTTTTACCTGTGTGGGAGCAGAAGGGAGAATGGCCACTGCTGTTTTCTGATAGAACTGATAAGCTAGGAAATGTTAACCTTAAAAGGAAGTAATTCTATAGATACTGAAGAACCACTAAAAGTGGCTGATTAATACCAGCAGCGATTACAAAAACTTCATCTAGAATAGGGAAAAAAGTCAACTTTGAAAAAAGCAGCATCTGAAGAAAGAGTGCTGAATCCCAACAAAAATATTACCATTTTCATCTTAGGGAAAAAAAAAATACTGTTTTGAAATACATGCTGAGATCTAGTACCTGCATTTCCAAACCTCTGACAGCACTGAGGGGAGACTTGTAGCTAGTGTGATTTACCACGGGGCTGTCAGCCTGAAATGAAAGAAAAATGAGTAGCACAAGAGAAGAAAAGGATATTTTTCTGTCAAGAAATAGCTAATATTTCAATACTTTACAATAACAATGATACACTCTCTGAAGTGTCTTCGTGCTATTTTGGCTTGTAATTGTAACTGAATGATATTTAGATGTTCATTTGAAGAGTTACCTACTGGAACTGGTTAAAAGGAATAAAACTATCTGACTTTCCAAGGCCAGTTTAGATTTCTTTTTTATTTGTATTATAAAGCTGTTTTACTCTCAAGAAAGCTATTTCTGTTGAGATGAAAACTGCTTGTTTTCTGGTTTCATTAGGATTTTGTGCTCAAATTGATGTGTTGTTTAAATTTGATAGTATTTCAATATCAACTTCTAGGAGACTATAAAAGAAGGCATAGTTTTAACTGGCTGAAGGAAAATTGTTGTCTTCATTTTAAAAACCCTACAAATTTCAACAGTTGAAGAGGTCTTGAAATAAAGGAATGGCTAAATGTCTAGACCCAGCCAGCTTTTCCAGCTATAGGAAGGCAAATGTCTAAGAAAGCAAGATTTGTTTTTTTCTCTGAGGCTGATTGTGGGCTAAATCATGAACCTATTGTAGGCTGATTGTAGAGCTAAGTCATGAACCTATTAAGATCAGACAACACAAGGAGGAGGAGGCACTAAAGACCAAGCTAATGCAGTGGTGATGTATCAGGCAAGAGTATTAGATGAATCTTAGGTTTGGGCCACAACTACAGATCACAGATGGGAATATACTCCTATAAGATGGCGCACTTTGATTTTATTTGTTGAAGGGGTATAATGAATAGAGTATCATTAAGTAAGAGAATAGTTCATTTCTCAGAACAAATACTTTCTTCCTAAATGTCAATATTCACAGTGGTGAATAAGAATTGGCAGTCAAGGGCATTGCTCTCTGGCTTGTTGCAATGTTTTGACTTCACAGATTTTTATTCCTGAGAGCGTACTTTCACAGACACACGTGCTTCTGTACATTGAGCAGTATTTCATTACAAAGTTTTTCAGGTAGGAAATTATATCCTTAAGAAGCAAGCTGAAAACTCCATGCTTCACTGTTGTGCATAGAAGTAATTTCCATATCTGTAACTGAAGCATTGCTGTAGCAAAAAATATTACGGCAATATTTCTTCCACAGTCAGTGAAAAACTGTAAGCCCCCGTAAAAAGAGATTCAGGGCACCTGTATGAGGTATCACCTTCTCTTCCCCAACTGCCCAGGGCTGCCAGCTAATTCTGGACTCGTGTGCTGAAATGCAGAGGTACTTAATGCTCCTCCAGAGAAAATGCTATTGAAAACCATCTGAAAAGTCAGCAGACTTGCCTTTGCCAGCAATATCTCCAGCCACCAAGACATTTTTAAGAGTAAGTAAGGGCCATAAGAGACCCCAGCTTCACATCCACATGACTACATTTTCTTCTCACTCACAAAAACTAGTGTGGCTGCACCTAGGTTTCCTATCAGGGAGGTTTCTTGGCATGGCCTATCTCCAGATGATGCTCTGCAGTTGTTATTGACTGAGTCTGTGCTAACAGTGAAGTAGTCCTGTAGCCCAGTCTGTACCTTGGTCTTGTTATATGACACTGTAGACATGACTTCAGAGTTCAAACTAATGTTCTGTGTCTTCAGAGTAAGGCAGCTGAGGGCATAGCAGTGGCAGCAGTGGCAGCTCTGTGCACAGTAACATGCATATTCATGCATTTGTCTTGACAGACAGATTTATCATCTGAGATCTTTCCAGTCTTGAAGAAGCTGAACCCACTGATTCTGATTTTTCCATGAAGAAGCTGAACCCACTGATTCTGATTTTCCAAAGGAACAAGGAAATGGCAGAATGCGCTAGGACACATCCCACTCTCCATCCCTCTTGTTGCAGCTAGTCAGGCTATTGTTTGAAAAGGAAAGGCAGAATGTAGTAGAATGTAAAACCAGACCTAAACTCCATATGTCTTGTGGTGCTGAAGATACCCCTTTGGAATGAAAAATCTAAAAGTCTTGGCATTGAAACTCTATTTCTATTTATATGTATGTAGTTTACCCAGCTCTGTAATGCACAATGTAAATACTGTCTCTATCTCATGAGTTACTACGAGTTAGAGGGAGGATATGGACCTCATCCTAAGCCATTCTCTAGACTGCTGGTTACAGCAGTCTTCTGGATGACCTCACTCCACAGGCAGAATAAGAGTGTTAATGTCAGCTTGGAGTACTAAATGGATTTTGAGCTAAAGTCAGTGCTCTTCTTGGATGCTAAGTGCAGAAAGGGGCTCTTTGGGGATGAGTTTAGGCACTTGTTCTCAATTACAGCTTTGAGAGTTCAGTTTGGGACATTTTTAAATAAGTGTGAGGGTCTTTGTAGAAAATTTTGCAGCCTCACATGGAAACTCTAGCAAATTTTAAGCTCTTCCATGGATAATAGGTGACCTGAATAGTGCTCTTAGAATTTAGGCACCATGCAGACTGGAGCTATTACAAAGCTTGTAGGAAAGCCAATGAGAAGAGATAGGCTCTTATAACTGAAATGTGTTACTTGTGCTCTCATCTTCAAGACATGCACATTTGGAAAAGCAAAGAAGGCAGTTTCCCTGCTTACAGTCACCCAACTTTTGAATAAGGGTGTCAATTCCCATAGTTTGTATCCAGCTCCTTAGGGTATTTGCTACATTTTCTGCTCATCTGTGCAGTATTTCTTCTGTGAATGAGGTTAACCATATGACATGGTTTAACCTGGCCAGCAGCTAAAACAACCACACAGCTGCTTGCTTGCTCCCTTTCCTCCAGTGGGATGGGAGAGAGAATCAAAAATGTAAAAAGAATGTAGGACTTGTGGGTTGAGGTGAAGACAGTTAACAATACAGAAAATTAATAATAACAGTGATAGAAGAAACAAAGCAAGTGATGCACAGAACAGTTTCTCACCAGTCAAAGCCAATGCTTAGCTAGTTTGCAAGCTTCCCTTCCTCATGGCCAAGCCCCAGTTACACATGGAGCGTGATGCCATATGCTGTGGAATATCCCTTTGGCCAGTCTGGGTCAGCTGTCCTGGCTGTGTCCCCTCCTAGCTTCTTGCCCACCCCCACCCCCCCACTCCCCCTTGATGGCAGGTCTGAAGAGGCCTTGACTGCTTGGCAACAACCTAAACATCACTGTGTTATCAATGTTATTCTCATCCTGAATCCAACCCACAGCGCTACAACAGCTTCTCAGAAGAAAATTAACTCTATTGACCAGTGATAGAACCCAAGGGAACAGTATGAAGCTGCAACAGGGGAAGTTTAGGTTGGATATTAGGAAGAGATTCTTTACTGAGAGGGTGGTTAGCCACTGGAATGGTTTTCCCCTGGAAGTGGTCACAGCACCGAGCTTGACTGAGTTCAAGAAGTGTCCGGACGATACAGTCAGTCCCATGCTCTGACTTGGTTGGTCTTGTGTGGAGCCAGGAGTTGGACTTCATGATCCTTACAGGTCCCTTCCAACTCAGGAGATTCTGTGATTCTATACCATATGTATGATACTAATCTTCATGTTCCTTGTTCCATAGATTTACCACCAGCTGTCTGGTGATGTGTTTTGCAGTGAAAGTAAGGCATTCAGCTGCAGTTTCTTTTCAGCAAACTCATTAACTGACTTTTCTAGACAGTTAGTGCTTGTCATTATTTGCAACAAGGGAATTTTGAAAGCTGTTACACGAGCTAGTGGTAGAAAGAAGTACTTCCAATGTGTGTTAAAAGTACTGTCCTATTTGTTTTACACAGGAAACCTTAGCAATAGCTCAGTTGAACTTTAGTAAATGCTGGATTTCACTGCTGTAAGTGGTCTCATCCAAAGTCAATGACAAGTGCTTAGATTTTTTGGTGATGGGTCTCAAATTTTGAGCGTGTGTGATTGTTTGTGTCAGCTGTTCTGCTTTCTATAGTTACATGAGATGATGGCAAGCTTCCATGATTTGATCTTTTTTTTTTTACCCATAAATGCAGAGAACATATTAACTGCACACTTTTTTCTGGCTTACCATCCCATTTTAGGGGTTCACCTGAAGCACAGCTCATCAAAGGTAGCCAGGTCTTGAGTTTATGCAGTGGCAGGTTCAACACACTTCTTTGCTTGTGATGTTGATTTGGGGGGGGATTTTCTTTTAATTCAGTAATGATTAGGTTCTCCAGTGTGCTGCTTTCATTTCCCATGGTAGTAGGTTTTGTAATGCCAGCTGATAGTATATTCCTGTAGCACACCTATCATTTGCATGCACATAAGGCACTGAAGGTGTTCATTATTTTCAGCTAACAAGCAATCTTGTTCCCACTTAATTTGAAATGCATTGTTCTCTGTATCCTAATTTTGGCTTTTACAGTTACTTGTCTCATTGTGCTTGTGTTACACCTCACCACATTCTAAGGCATCGTATTTAAAACCTGCAAGATAAAACATCACAATAAATAGATACATAGATATAATCGCAATGCAAACCTTATGGCAGCTGGGCAGGTTGGCATGATTCATCACTTGTCAGGAGTACATCATCATAGGTGGACTTGAAATTCCCAGAAGGAGATGAGAAGGTTTATCAGGGGTTCATGCACCTGCATTTGCCACTTTTTTAACCTTGGAGCTGCTGCTGGACAAACACCCCAGTCTCAGCTTGCCAAGAGATGGCAAACCACTCCTTCATGTGGAAGCAGCAACTTCTGCTGACATTCCTGTGCCTCCTAAATTAGTCATTTCCTTTCATCTCCACTCCAAGATTGTACAAGATGGTAATGATGGTACGAGAGGAATTGTCTTGTGGGCTGTATTTGACTTGCACAACACCCACAGTAGTGTATCATATTTGCAGACAATATCAGTTACTGTTTGCAGTGGCTAAATGTCTTGGTAAGAGATTAACATAATGCCAATGAAAAATTAAGCTTCATAATTTATCTATTAAGATATCTCTTAAGTAAAAGTTTACCACGTACAACTATAAATACTCCTTTCATCTTGCATAAGGGTTGTTTCTTTCACTTCTGGTCCCTTTTCCGTGTGACATCACACAATCAAAAAAGGCATTTGCATATTACAATATAAAGGAGTTCATAAGAATTCGGAGCAGAATATTTATATTATTTATATACTGGAAAAACTGCTTCTGAAGATAAATCATTAGTTAAACAATATGGGGTACATTTAGCTTTTGGAAGAGAACATATCCTATAAGACCCAGTGCGTGGAAGGGCTGTGATGAAAGACTACACTTCAATAGGGTATTGCAAATACACACACACACACACACATATATATATATAAAACTTTCTAATAATTTCCCACCTCCAGGCTGCTGACATTTCAGTTGTGGATTTCTAGAAAGCACAAAATAACAATGATGCAGTCTATGTTTACCTCGTTAATATGCCTAAATCCCTTACTTCCCTGGGAAGAGGAAAATACCGGTGTTCAAAGTTTGCTGCACAGCTCCATAAAAGTAAAAGCAGAAATCCATCAATGGGCATGTATATCCTAATATATATTCATGTCTATAAATTACTCTGGTTTTTTTCAGGTGGGAGTGCTCTGCATTTCTCAGTATAAGCATGCAACATTTCCATGTGTGTTTCAAGAGACTGACTGAATTCTTGAAGGTGAATGATAAGGGAGCGTGGGTTGTGGAGCACTGAGATAATGCCAGGAGTCACCTGCAGGGTATGGAAAGGGTGGAGCTACCAAACTATGTCAGACCTCACAAAAGTTGAATATTTGAGTTGTCTCAGTGTTGTTTAATACATTTTTCAGTGTCTCATGATCTCTTAGATTAGATCACCTTTTTGGTGGATTGCCGGGAGACCATGTCCCAGTCACAAGGAAAGACTGGTTTACCTTGATAAATGCTCCTTCAGGAATGCATGTTGTTGAGCTGCTCTTTTAAACACTGAAGTGTAGCCTAAGCCTTAAATATGTGCTCAGATCTTGATTTCACTGGGATTTAATCACAGGTTAAAGTGGTTTCCTAAGTTAGGGCCAGAAAGATACACAATTTACAACTAATGAATCAGGAAGAACACAGCCTGTTAAGATCCTAGACTGTTCTCCTCATCCATGTTTACAATATCATTTTCATACACATCTGGACAAAATTAGAGCTTTTAAAAAAACATTCATAATTTGCATTGAGTTTTAAGATAACAGCACGTTAGAAGACTAAGGGACACAAGCAGGGAATTTGTAAGAGAAGGGAGTACATGAGACCCTGTGTCAGAAACTCCAAGAACTCAGAAGCCATTCAATTTGGAGAATTAATTGAAACCCATCTCTACAGCAAACATGATTTGGAATGGCCGGAAGATACTGGGATGATATCCAAAAGACAATTAATAAAACAAAAGCTATCCATGTATTTCATGATGTGTATCCTGGCAAACAGCTCAGTAAAATTGGTATTGATAAAACCAGTGGCCTGAGTCAATGGTATTCAAGACTATACCTTTAAATATTGGAAATATTAACCAGGATTTGCAGAAGAAACCATTTCCATACCTAAGAAGTTTCTATCTTGCAGAAAATGAGTTGTTATTATCATAGTTCAAAGATTCAGTGCCATATGAGGAGAATTTTTTACCTATACCAAGAACGCAGAAAATATGAAAAAAAAAAAGGAAATAGTTCATTATGCAATAATTTGACCAATAATGTTATTAAAATTTATATTTTAGATTATTTTCTGTGCTATATCAACAAAAATATCATCATACAAAAATTTCAAATATGAAACAATTAATAGGCATAAATTCAGCTAATATATGCAAAATAGAGGCAACTGTAAAACAGAAATAGAGACAATTTAAAAGTAGATATTCTCCCACACCTAGTATACAAACAGCTGGGAGTAGCTTCTGTTTCCTTTATTCAAGTTTTGCTTTACTTCTTTTAATCCTTTTCAGACCTAAAGCGGTAAAACTGAGACCAAATGTGATCTTTCAGTGACAGAACATGCTGCCTGGAATTTACATATGGAAACACCTCAATATCCAAGGTCAAGTCTTGCCTCATCAACCCAGTGGCCTTCTATGATGGGGTGACTACATCAACTGGCAAGGGAAGAGCTACAGAGTTCATCTGTCTGGGTTTCTGTAAGACCTTTGATATGATCCTCCACAACATTCTTATATCTGAATTAAATAGATACAGATTTGATGGATGGACTGTTTGGTGGATGAGGAATTGATTGGATGGTCGCATCCAGAGGGTAGTGGTCAACAAGCTCAGTGTCTTGATGGAGATCAGTGATGAGTAGTATCCCCTCAGAGTATGAGCTGGGCTGCATCAAAAGAAGCATGGGTGGCAGGTCAAAGGAGGTGATTCTCCCTCTCTACTCCACTCTTGTGAGACCCCACCTGGAGTACTGTGTCCAGTTCTGGGACCCTCAACAGAAAGACATGGAACAGAAAAACAAGTGCAGGGGAAGGCTACAAAGATGGTCGGAGGGCTGGAGCACCTCTCCTGTGAAGACAGACTGAGAGTTGGGCTTGTTCAGCCTGGAGAAGAGAAGGCTCTGGAGAGACCTTATAGCAGCCTTCCAAGTACATGAAGGGGCTATGGAAAAGCTGGAGAGGGACTGGTTACAAGGGCATGGAGTGATACGACAGGGGGTGATTGGTTTAAACTAAAGGAGGGTGGACTCAGACTAGATATAAGAAAGAAATTCTTTACAGTGAGGATAGTGAGGCATGAAGACAGATTGCCCAAAGAAATGGTAGCTGCCCCCCCCAGCCCATTCAAGGTCAGGCTGGACAGGGCTCTGGGCAACCTCTGGTTTAAGATGTCCCTGACCATGGCAGGGGCAGGTGGAACTAGATAATCTTTAAAGGTCCCTTCCAACCCAAACCAGTCTATGATTCTACGATATTGGTTCTGATCCTGAAAATATTTTCACATGTGAATAGTTTTATTTCCATAGTCGAGACTTTACGTAAAAGATGTGCCATATGCCAGCTAATTATGTAAATCAAACCTCTTTGCTTGTTTGTTTATTTGTTTTTTAATTGTAGTAAGTCTGCTAGTAAGGTACAGCAAGGAACAATGGGCTCCAAATCCTGGCTCCCATGTCTGTGTACTGTTATATCCAGTGGCTGCGTACTCTTTTCTCTTTTCCTAACTTTCAGTATATCCTTCTCAGCAGCCACCCAGTGCATGATGCACTGAGTTCACTACTTCATGTGATACATCTGGTTATAGTGTCAGAAATGAGGTTACTTGGTGATTCAGCCTAATGGAATTACTGGTAGCAATTGGTAATGGAATTACTTGTAGCAATTTTCCTATAAATATATATTAAGGGGAATCTTCAAAAACAGATAATGTGTTGCTGAGCAGCTCGGTTGTGTCCATTTGGGTATTTGAAATAATAAGCAGGAACAAAACGTGTTTTGTCAAAGGATTCTGTAATAAAAGTTTGTGTTTTCTATAACATGGTTTTTAAAGAAATTAATACCTTAAACTGAAAAAAATCACATCCAATATTTTGAAGCATTGAACTTAATTTGAAATCTGAATTCAAGTTTGGATCCAAAATTAATTAATTATCTGATAAGCAACCAAAGCTGAAATTTCTGCCTTTAATGGTGGCTGTTGCACAAAAAAAAGAAGGTATGGAAGCTAGTAACAATTGCACCCAAGTAATACATAGCACTTGTTTATCACTGTTATTTCTCAGAGTGCTTGCTTTGCAGATTGACCTTCTCTCATTTTGTAAAGAAAGGAACTGAGACAGAGAGAGAGATGATTTACCAGAGGTTTTACAGCAGGCAGAGACAGGGTCCCATGTAGAAGCTCAGTCTATGCCACCTGGTCCTGCTGTCTGTCCAGCAGCACCGTGTTGCTATCAGTGATCATGCTGGAAAACAGAAAGATTCTTCAGAGAGTGTTAACCTGCTCCCACCATAAGGCAGTGCGCTGCTTATTCGTAGGGGTACATATTCCCTTACTTTCTCTGACTGGAAGAACAAGTTGAAAATCCCTTCAATTTTCAAGATGGGAAACTGGAACATTACAGTAAAATTAATGCTGGCAGAAGCATCTATCCCTCTGTGACCTTTTACTGTTTTCTTACATGAGCAGCATCTCTCCCTCCAGCCGTAGTGATTCCCTCTTCATTCCTCTTCAAAAAGTCAGTTCAGACTGATTCAAGCGCTGTCACAGGCAGCCGCCAAATGAATACATTGCCTTTCACTGAGTTGCAAATGCTGGTTAAGTCACAAGATGCTCTGACATAAAAGGCTCTATCCCAAACACTGGGCAATTTCACTTCTCTCCTTCTTGCCCAGCAGCAGGGCAAGATTCCCTGATTCACATTTATCTGTGAAATAGTGTGGTCTCTTCGTACATCACGTACCAATTTAACAATGTTATCTGAGCCCTGTGAATTTTTGTACAACACATCTAAATGTACTATTTAAAATGATGCATGCTTATTCTGGTAGAAAGGTACTGCAGGCTGCCACTGGTTTTCCTTCTGCTAAGGGAAAAAAAAAAGCTCTTCTGATACAACTCCTCCGTACAGCTTTAACTGGCGTGATACACACATGTCAGCACAACTTTCTACTGTAAACAAGGCCTATATTGCAGGGCTGAGGCAAGATTACTCAGTTTTTCAAAAGGTCTGCCTACAGAATGTGCACAACCAGTGTAACTAGTTGTGTTTTAATAAATACTAATAATACATGTCTCATCACAACAGTTCATCTTGGCATTTCCTATGTGCCTCTCATGGAATGACTAAGTGCTGCTCATCTCACCACCGAGCCAATTACTGACTGCAGGCTGTTATTAGGGGCAGTCCTATGTAATTTTCACGATTACAATATATGTAATTTCATAGTTGTGGATTGCCACCGAGCGAGCACTGTCCATCCAGAAGAAAAATACTGCTTGCAATTGCCTTTAAGGGCTGAGGGAGGCAAATGTTTACTCACAGGCACAGCTTTTCTGATGGTGAATAGTCCCCCTGGTTTCACAGGGATCATGCCTGGTAGTATGTATTTGCAGAATCAATGCCTTGATCGGCACCCTTAAATCTTTAATTTTGGTCTCTCCAAATGTGTTTGCAGGGTGCTAAAGCAGCATCATGAGTCTATATATGCAGGTTAGCTCCTCTTTTGGAATTGTAATTCAGTTTTTAAAGAGCTCAGGCAAGCAAACCTAGTGTTATGCGTACTCCAAGGTGTATTCTGTGATGGATGTAGTGGTCAGAAAGTCACACAGACAAATACTCCAGTAGAAATGTGAAAATAGTCAGATAGAAATGTGCAAATAATACAATGAGAAAAATACAAAAATCTTGTTAAAATGTGTGATCTAGAAGCTGTGGGTTAAATGCATTGCTAGAATGAAGAGGTTTCGCTGATGTCAAAGGCTAAACTAAAAGGTGAAAAAAGTAGAAAATAGGGCTTCTATGAGAAGAAAATTGACATTGCCTTCTTTTCCCTCTCCCCTTAACATGCAGGCAGCTCCTACTCTCTGTGCTCGCCCTGTGGTCTTGCTGTCATCTTTTCCTGTCCACACCCTCTTCATACTTCTGTGCATCACTACATGCAAGAAATCAGTTTCGCTTGCTGTTACCAAATCTGTGGGGGTTTTGAGCGCTCCTCTCTGCAAAAATCAATTACAGAACTCCAGCTCTTCTTGGTTCCCTCTAATGCTTAATCCTTTATAGAACACTAAGGATTTTAGCCATGGAAATTCTCACTTTCTCTCTTGTAAGAGGAAATGCCCTTGAAGGTGTCTTGAGCCCTTTCTGAGGAGCTCGAGGAAGATAAATAGCATGTCTGTGCAGTCCACATTGATCTGCTGCACATTTTGCACGTACTTCTTATCTCTGCTCATCCACAAAGCCTGTCTGTCAATATGCACTTGCAAATTCAGTCTGGCACCTGATAGCTGTCTCTGTGGATGAGAAATTCAGACATAGGTGATAGCTGCTTCCATACCTGAGCTCCACCTCTTTGCCGGCATGGGTCATGCCCCTGCACTCCAAAAAGGTCTTGAGACCTCCACCCTGAAGATGTACTTCACTAATGTATGCACATAAATAAAGAATATAGGGAGAAGTTCTAATATATGTGATGAGGTTAATGAAGCCTGTGATAGTACTTCACTTGGTATTTTCATAGTTGAGGTATGTTTTGGTACTTTATTATTTAATGTTAATAAAATTAACAAAATTAAAAGTTAAAAAATTGGAACTGCTTACAAGCAGCAGTTCAGTAGAAAAATATTTGAAGATTATAGAAGAAAAAGAAAGAACATATGAAGAATGTCATACTGCTGCATGAAAGTAAGCATCCCGTGAGGGTGTCTTAGGATGAGTGTTGCATGTAAATAAACCCAAGCCATCCTTCCGCACTACTTAGCTTTTTGAAGGTCTGAACCTAAAAATTACTCATTTTTTTATGGATCAGTGAGAACAAGAGTCCAAGAAAAAGCAGTAAGACTGATTGATTCCCTTCCCTGACAGTTCAGGACCAGAACCGCTAACAGAGATGGTGCTGAGGAACCTACCATGCAAGTCATGTGGACCTACATCATGTATGTAAGTGTTGCACATTCATAAACTAAGCAGGGAGTGGGATATCATTGACCTGCGTGCCACTGAAAGCTTTTGGTGAAAAATATAGTGATCTTCCAGTTAAAAGAGCAGCATATGACTTTCATAAACTGGAGCTGAAAATGTAAGGGTCTGCATAACAAGAGCAACTTAAGAAGGGGTAATTTGGGGCAATATCGAAATAGTAAGGCATCTCTCTCCTGACCAGGACTGTCAGAAGCAGTGGCATGCAATAAAAGATTAGACTAGAAACCAACAGACTGAGTTCAAATCCTGTTCATGATCTACTCAGCAGTTGTGGGGCGGTGGGTGTATCTCTCTGTTGCCCTTCCCACTGTAGTTCTTGGTTTCTCCTTTATGTGTTTTGACCTGTTTGTTACCTTTGACTTTTATCTCCTTGGAGCTGGACCACCTTTCCCAGTGTTTCCATAAAGTTTGGTGTAACATGTCTCTGGATCTTTGTGCGAGACTTTAGATGCTACAGCAATAGTAATATTGCCAGGAGGAAAGGCAGAGTAATGATCCCAAAAGATACATTAACATCTGAGGCGTGAATTTTAACAAATGGTTCTTTGGTTCTGCGGCATCTACTTCAGCATGCCATTGACTTCACAGTAACTGCACTGCAGACTGAAGCTATACATATGTTGCAGACAAGTTTCCTTTGGCCACAGACTACAGAAAGCTAGACTGGCATCAACAGCTGCCTGAAGCACAGGTTACAGTGAAGTATATCGTGTTCATCTCATCATTACATGCCTTGGATGCCACTGTAAGCCTGAAGTCTGGGGGTGAGAAGAGCTCTGTGGACCATAAATACATTAGCTTGGCATGATGAACCATGCAGTTCTGTCCTTCAGCTAAGAGAAAAGAGCAAGTCAAGACAGGATTTTCTCCCTTGTTACAGAGAATTTGGAGGCATTTCTGACTGTCACAGTTATTACTGATATTCTTAATGCACGTATATCTCTGAGGTGAGGTTAAGTGTAAATCTTCATTCACAAACAAACATAGATAATTCATGAGCATGCAGCTAAGTGTGCAATAAAATACTTCTTTATTATTCATAATTCAGTTTGTAGCATGTTGGCAATTTTCTGAAAGGGAATAGGAGAAAGACTCTGGAAACAAGTAAGAGATAATTATCAGAAACCTAGGGAAAAGAAAATTGCAGCTTTTATGGTGCTTGAAAACTGCAGAGAAGAAAAGGACCAAAGGGACAGAGAATCAAGGATGAGGAAAAAAAAACCAAGGGATGCTGCTTTTATGAGGAGAGAACTTTGCAACAAAACAAATGTTTCAGTTTCCTAATACTGAATGAATCCTTTGTAAGGCCAAAATGAATGTGAGGGAAAAAATAAACTCTGAGGCAGAAATCCATCTGACTGAGAATAGATCCAAGAAAATCTTTTATTTCATCAAAGTTCAATAAGTAATTGGGTGACAAAGATTTTTAAAAGGAATCCACGATTACCAGGAATAAGTTCAGCATAAACAGAAAGGCTTCATTGCCTTCCCTAATAAGGAAAAAAGAGCATGATGTGCTGTCTGTGATTGAAAACAAGTTCTTCCAAATTTTCTGATAGTTTTGTCACTTGCAGCCACATGCAACGTTGTGCCATGTAGTGCAATTTTGTTAGCTCATCCAAACGAGCTCTGAGCTGCACCATTTATTGTGCAAAAAATTGAGATTAAATCAACAAATTCTGAACGTAGGGCATTAGGATATTTGTTTGCAATTGGAAATCATCATTGGTTTTGAATTTTACTGAAGAAATTGCCCTGCAAAGGGATTTCAGACCCTTGATTCAGCATGCTGCTCCTGCATAGTTCCCAATCCCTGTTAATCCTGGGCCTAAAACCACCCGAGGCTACTGCGTGCTGCTGCAGAGCTCTACATGGTGGGTCAAAGGGATGGCCCTTTTCACCTTTCTTTATTGTCAGCTATCAAACAAATAATCTACAGATGTAGAAACCATTAGGAGTTAGTAGAAGCAGCCCCACGACCGCATGCAAAGTGTTTTGCAGCAAATGGCACAGGGCTGTGCAGGTTTAACCTGTGTATTAACCTGCTCATCAGCGTGCAGTTCCACAGTGTTCCTGCTAATTGCTTAATGTACTTGAACATGTGGAAATTAGAAAAGTAGCTCAACTTTTGTATCTGATTGCTAAATTCAGCTTTGTGTACTTCAGCTGAAAGTAGCTGAGGGGACCATCCACCTGAGCAATGTAGTTGTTGGACTGTTATATGGGCTGAGTAGGCAATTTAAAAGTAGCTATTTATTTAGTGCATTTCTCCGATAATGTATATTTACTGTATTTCTAAAATTCTCATACTGTTTGCCTCATATGTCTCTCTATATATGGATGTTTCAATGAAGTTTTAGTGTCAGCATCTTGAGGATATTTTTATACAAATGCAGGAGCATTCATATTCACAGGTTTGAATATCTGAAAATAGGAAATACTAATGGAAATTATTTCTGTAAATACAAACCATTTACAGAAAGATCCTCTGTAAATCTTACCAGTTTGTGCTACTGTAACTATTGCTATCAAATTAAGTATGTGCCTTGCAGGAACTCCTGAAGGCACCGGTCACATATCAGGTCTGTGCTGCAGCAACATTGGTGGCTCTGGAAAAATGTGTTCTGCTGGGGGACAGGGGAGGACGCCAGAGATAGCTGATTAGACATCCAGACCCCTACTAGTACAGCTGGCCTTGTCATATGCAGCGTGCCAAAGCCAAACATGGCTGAGCACGGAGAGCTCTTCTTAACTTGTAAAGAATGGTCCTAGTCCCGCGAGGGATCTGTGAGCACAAGTCTTCTGATCTGTACAGGGGTATATGAGTAACATCTAAGCCATATAGTAGTAGACACAGATCTGGATTAAACATTTATGTGCCCACATGTGATTTTTTTTTTTTTAATCTGTTGGCATATCTCTAAAATTTGGGCAGGAATTTCAACACTGCCAAGTGTAATTCAACACTGCCAAGTGTAAGGTGTTGCACTTGGGTCGGAAGAATCCCAGACTGGGATACAGACTGGGAGAAGAGCTTCTGGAGAGCAGCCCTGCTGAGAAGGACTTGGGGATTGTGGTGGATGAGAGACTTAACATGAGCCAGCAGTGGCTCTTGCAGCTCGCAAGGCCAATGGGATCCTGGGCTCCATTAGAAGAGGGGTGGCAGCAGGGACAGGGAGGGGATCATCCCTCTCTGCTCTGCCCTCGTGAGGCCCCATCTGGAGTCCTGTGTCCAGATCTGGGGCCCCCAATACAAGAAAGATGTGG
>VZTU01030331.1:32172-101669 GCA_013400835.1 Zapornia atra
GCCCTGCCTGTGGCAGGGGGTTTGGAGCTCTATGATCCTTGGGGTCCCTTCCAACCCAGACCATTCTATGATTCTATGAATTAGGGCGTTGATAACGGAAGCCCTTGTATGAGCAAAAAAAGAGACGGCATCGACATAGCTTGAAATCGCACTTTCAGAGTGAATATGCCACACTGCTACGCAGAGCCCTGCCAAGGCAGCTGGTGGGGCACAGGCTGAAAGATCAGCCCAAGCACAGATGAGACTACGCAGTGAAGCCCCACGCACTTTCGCAGCGAGTTATCGCTGTGTTGTGGTGTCACAGCTGCCAGCAGGCAGATAGCCACCCTGCAGTGAGTGCAAGGAGTGAGGCAACGCAGTTGGTGATGTCATCTTGGAAGTGCCAGCAGTGCCCGAGGTTTTCCTTTTAGTTTCTCTGTGCAGAATCTGGGTCTGAGAGATCCGGATGTTTAATTGTGAAACTCCTCCTGCGATACTCACATACTTCCCTAAACTGGAGACTTGCAGAAATTGAAACAAGTGTCTCTGCTTCGCTGAGCATTCCGTGGGAAAGCATGCCTGATAAAAATGTTTACTTCCTTTTTTCCCCCCTCTCAATTCCTTCTGTTTTTACCAGATTTTGCAAAAGCAAAATCCCCAAAACTATATTCCCTCAAATATACCCCCCCTCTCCCTAAATTTCTGCTCACAGTCATTGTTTCCCGTTTAAATATCCCATGAAGAATTAAATATCTTAAAAGTTGAAGCTGAGAAAGACTCCAAAACACTGATGGTTTTTGCAGCCTGTTTCCGCAGTGTGAGCCTGTGTCCCTTCTGTGTTTACAAACCCATGCTTTATCCTGTTTTATTATGACTAAACTCCTGCAGACCGTCCGCTTCAGAGAAATATTGCCCCGTGACCTGGCAGGAGTCCCCACGGCTGATAAACCCGTCCCTACTGNATCACACCTCCCCACCCTGACTTCCCCCGCCTTCCCAAAGCCTGTGACAAAACCCGCCCTGCACAACCATGGCATCTCTATTAGCTGTTTGAGGGAGTTACTCACAGTGGCAGCTCGTTTTCAATTACCTCCCTGCAGTTTTGCTCGAGTATGACGGTTGCTGCAGCTTTCCCTGGTTACTCTGCATTAACTCAGAGCTCTGTGGGTAAATAGGGAGCCTGAAGATGCTGCTGGCTCACAAACTCATCTCTGTGCAAAGCTGGGACTGGATCTCCAAAAACACGTGATAAAAAGAGAAAGATGGAAAATTTTCAAGATTCCTTTACTGCTGCTCAAAATTAATCACCTATACAGAAAAAATGATGAAAACTTTAAAAATGGCACATTAACATACAGATAAAGAAGAAGTGCTTAACAATGATATAAATACTAAGTCTCTGCCAAGATCTAGAATATAATTACAGGCTCAGTTTTCTGAGAGATGAAAGAGACAATTTCTCAGAACTTTGGTTCTGTCTAATCCTCAAAGATGCTGAATTTTTTTTCCCCTGCTACATTGTTCCTACTAATCAGGAAAAATCCATTTTTTCTCATAATGTATTCAGTAATACTATTGCTTCTTGGAGAATTACGGAAATAAGAAGATATTTCAGCTTTGATGACTAGATAATAACTAATATATGGATATGGTACAGTAATTCAGAGTATTGCAGGTATAATGAGCAATTTTCTCCTGACTTTTTAAAACATTTACTCTTTTTTTTTGGTAAAGTTTGTGTCTTTATTGTAAAGACCTACTAAATTATTTTTGCTGCCACTGCCTTGAGTGTTGTGACTATGAGCCCAGGGAAAGGGAATTTATTTTGAAAGTTAATCTGGAGACGGTCACCTCATTTAAACTGTTTTCTTGAAGACTTTATGTACATGTTTTAAGTGTTTCCTCCTTCAAGAGCAAATGAGGGAGACAGACAGGATTTTATTCTTCAAATAAATGTAACAAGTTCTCAGGCCTTGTCTCTGAACTTGCATTTTCTGGTGGATTTTTGGTCTTCTAGGTGCCCATTCTAGCTGTCCCCTCTTCATGTGAGCTACCAGTGTGGTGATCACTAGTATTTTGATTTGCTTCTTGTAATTTATGCTTCAATTTGCTTTACTTTTATGGCAAGATACATCAGTCAATGTGTCAGTGCAGGTTTTGCATGAAGCAGCAATCAGCCACTCGCGGGTTGGCATTAAATGGCTGTGTGGGCTGGGTTCCCAAAACCACCTGAGAAGTGTACTGGTGCCTAGATATTTAAAATATATTTATGTAGAGCTCTGTCTGCTCAGCGTGACAAGGCTTATATGAAGTAGAAGACTAAGCAGCATTTCAGGAGTGGTGTAGATGCTGCCAGGTCTCAAGGTGTAGTGTGACAGCACACAAAAACACCTGAATTAGAGGCAAACAAGGTCACCACTAGAAAACAAGCCAGCTCTGGAGCTGAATTAACCCACCAGCCTACCCTAGCTAATTGGCCCTGCTCAGAGTGAGTGTGCTCGTTAATCTGGGTGCAGCATCATCCTCATACCAACTTCAAGACCGAAGCTACTATTTCTGACAGGCAGATCACTGTGATAGGTCATTTGCACAGAGGCTCCTGACATGGTGTGGCACGGCTGGAAGGAATGGCACCGCAGGTCCCTGTTGGCTTTGGGTGACATTGAGGCTCCTTGATGCCCTCAAACAGTGGAGGCATGCCTTGGTTGCAAGGTACGCTGGCCCCGATGGGGGCCAAGACCTGTTCTGGCAGGCCCTGAGCTGATAAAACTCCACCAAGGCTGCTTGGCTTGGCTCCAGACCTGACTGCAGGAAATCCAGGCAGGAGCATGAGAGATGTGGGGCAAGGCAGTGGTGGCAGAGACTGGGGAGACATTCAGGGGAAGGAGGCAGCAGGAGAGTGCAAGGGAGAGGGGGGAGTGAAGACAGAGGGGTCGTAGTGATGGAGCCTGTGTTTAAAAAGCAAAAATTTGGAGGCCTTTTGGAGCAATGAACAACCATCAATTAACCTCCAGGAGGGCCTGGTGGATATGTTACAGGGACTAGCGGGCTCCATCTTCTCTGTTCATCAAAAGCCTAATAAAAACCAAGATTAGGTTCTTTTGAAAATCTATCCATGCTGCACTGGGATTGGGTTTTCTGCTCAGCACAAAAATATGCTTTGATAATTCATGTAATCAGATGGAGAAAGGCAGAAGGCAGTGAAAGCTGGGAGATAAAAGGGAAAGGCAAATCTGTCCAGGGGTAGGACTAATCTGACAATCTATCAGTGTGTATTTTAGCTGTGAGGCAAGGTGTTAATCTTAAGGCTATCCTGGTGGGGTACCCAAAGAAAGTGTCACACAGTTGGGGCTGACTGTGACCTTGCCATGCAGCTCTGCCTTTCCATTGCATACTTATTATATAATTATTCCTTCTAAATGACATCCTAATACATCAGTAATCAGCACTGGAAACTTCAACATAATTTTGTCTTATTGTGGAAGTACACATTAACCATCCAACTACTATTAACATATTACAGTTTGGGGCTCCTTGGACTGAAGGCCACTTTGTACTTCTTAGAGTACTGTTCTTGGAGAGCTGTTGAACTTCTTAATAACCTTTTATTCACAGCACAGGATAGAATTTGTGTTAGTTTTGGATAGTAACAAAGTTCTTCACTCTTCTGAGTCCATATCCCTCTTGAGATCTCACTGGGATTGCTGTTGGGTCTCTTGTAGGCTGAGCTTTAGGTCTTGGTTGCATCTGTGGCCAGGATGATCCTTTGATGTACAATTCAGGTGACAACAGACTTGTTAGAAAGAATAAAAGTTGCTAGCGTGGCTCCAGCGTGGCCTCTTGCTCACATGGACAATTGGGTTGTTAACGGTTGGGTTGTTAATTAATTATTCCAATCTCACCATATTCCTACAGTACCTGGTTGCATGCCATTTGGCTTTGCTTACTGTTGTATCAGCTTCTTGCTTGGGGTGCTGCTTTTTGGGGTTTTTTTGGCTCTCATGCATGTGCACATTGCTTGCAGAAGGAGCAACGGTAGTGACTGTTCTACAGCAGAGATGCTGGTATGCATTGGTGAGGCAACAGTGGGATGTTTGTTAGAAGGAGTGGAGTCAGAGTGTATCCATGGCTAAATTGGCTCGAGCTGAAGTGCGTGTCTATAGTACAAACCCAACATTTCCACTCTGGGCTTTATATTAAAAGAATTGCCTGGACAGCACACGTGCAGCAGGAGTTAAGCCCCAGAGGAACCCTTGTTGCTGGCCAGCTATCTACCCTTCTTAGCTTTTGCAGAGTGCAGGTGGTTTTTTCAGCTTAAAATGATGAGATTAATATAGATTCCTTGGCTTCATATTTCAACTGGCAAGAGAGCAATATATTTACCTTGAAAGAAGAAAAGATATTGGTTGTGAAAAATACTCACTGGAGAACACTGGAAAAAGAAAATTCTTTTACTTCTTGTTCTGTTATTAGAAATAATAAAGCACAGGGTTCCTTCTCTGCTCTGTCACTAAAGATTGGGTTCAGATCTGATTTGAAGACATTAGGTTTAGGCAGAACATTTTCAGTTAATAGGTCCAAGTACCACCAAAGGATTTTCATGAGGCTTGAATGGTTTTAGAATTGAATGGATAATTTATATCGTTTGTGCCTGACTTATTTGCACTTTGTTTTGTTCTGACACACTAAATAAACTTTTTTGAAATTAATTCAAGAGGCATCAGTTATCAGGCAGTGAAAAAAAATCCTCCTGCAAAGGAGCTACACCCCCCCCCAACTGCTTTCCCAAAATGGAAACCCAAACTCTCCTAACCAAAAGGAATTGGGTCTTAAATGTCTCAAAGAGAGTCTGCTTTCACAGCTTTGCAAAACTTAGGCAGGAGGACAGGCAGAAAGGAGCACCCCTTGCAGAAAGCCGGATGACACTGTGAAAGCAAATGTGTGAGTGAGTATCAGAGAACTCACACAAGGGAGGAGAGAGCTGCAGGAAGGGCTTCAGTCGCTGCCTGCACCTTATTACGCACAACATAATCCAGCCCAGCACACAAAGCCCTCTGAAAGCAGCCTTCACATGTTCTGTCATTCAAAAATGATTTATTTGCAAGGCATGCCTTGGTTCTTGCTCACAGGCCGATGAAGAGCCGAAGCAGCCTCTGGAGCACAGATGTGTTACTCAGCTGTATCCTGCGCACACACATCGAGTACCTGCTCTGCGAGGCTGGCAGGAGCGATCGCAGGCTGTGCAAGCACAGCACGTCTCCAGCATTTTCAGCCCTGCCTCCCCCTCCCTCATCTTCTTTTTCCCTAGGGTTGCAGCACTACTAGTGTCAGTAAGTCCAAATATTTTCTAGCTGCAGAAAAAAATCATTTTAGAGCTCCAGGTGACACTGTAAGCAAACCGATGAGTCTCCTTCCACAGCAGCTGGCCAGCTGTTTGCTGTTGTGAGAGAAAATGCTAGGCATTTTTTGATCTGCTGTGCTGCTTCAAGAACTGAAGACTCTGCGCGTTCTGTCCTCCACTGAAGACATCCCACCCAGATCCTGATCACCCTCTTCCCTCCAGCAGCAGAACCATCGCTGTGCTCCCTGGGAGCTGTGCCCCTTCTCTACTGCCCTGAGCCCAATGGACCAGTTTGGGTTTTGTCTCCTGCCCCCAGATAGGAGCATGTAGGGGGTGCAACACACTTCCAGCACTTTTCAGACAATATTAAAATATGGTGACTGGGATTCTAGTGAATTAACCTCAACTTCTCTCTGCAGTTTGGGTGCAGCTACCTGGGCGAGGGCCACAGACACTTTGAGTTCTGGATTATAATATTGTGTAAGCTTGTCCCAGATTTTACTTCCCCAGTATGAAGGATAACATGCATTTCCTCATCAAAGTACCCTTTGACACACACAGAGTACTGCTAATTCAGAATATCACAATGGCTGTGATTGGCCCCAGGGCTGCTTTAAGAAGCTTCTCAGCCCTTGTGTAAGTCACAGTCTTGTCCCTTTGATATTTTTATTTCTACAGCCTACTTCCAGGGAAATAAATATCAGTGATAATAAATATCCACAGCAGGAGATGCATAGAGCCCTCTTCTCTCCCTTGAAGAGGGGCCTGGGAAGTCATGTCCCCCGTGGAGAACAATGGTCTGGTTATCTGCTCACCTCCATTTCTCTACCCCTGCAAAATGGATCCTGGAAAAAGCAAGTGTATGTGTGTGTTTCAGGGAAGAGGGAAAAACCCCAAAAGCTTTAGATGGGAGAAGGGGTGGTCAAATTAATTACAGGGCTGGAGGGGAAAGGGAATCCCGGAAGAGCAGACGTTGCTTCACACACAGATCAGCAGAGTCCACTATCACCCAGCCAGATTACTGAATTATCCATCCTGAACCTGGACATTTTCCAAATTCTACATTGCAGATTCAGCTTATCTAATTAATTGTGTTTCAGAGGCTTTGCTCCTCTGCATGCCTACCCAGAGTTATTCTGAAAATAATACAGGAAGAAGAGGCAGCTAGGATTCACTACCATTGACACCACGAATTCTGATTCTGCTGTACCTGGGAGGGCTGGATAACCACTGGCCAAGAATTAGATAATAGATGTCTTATTAAATAGATTGTATCAAGGTGAGATATTTGTCATTGGTGCTTGAGAGCTGGCTGCAGATGCTTTCTGGTTACTCCTTCCAGGGAGCAGCTCCGTGTTCCCCAAAGCCAGGCAGCAGCCCCCGGAAGCAGGGTGTACCTGGAAATTGTCTTAGCTTCCTTCTCATATACCCACCCTGTGACAGGAGTTATTATCTGAATAGCTTGAGTCAGAGTGGCTTAAGAACATGTCACAACAGCCTGTACAGATTCTGTAAGGATCTTAGAGTGTGAACAGATGCTCTCACCTGCCTTGACCTGTGCTCAGAAGCATTGTGGGCCCAAAGCACTATGGGCAATGCAGGAAATTTTTGACATGACCGAGTGGCTGTCCTTTTCCCAGGGCAGGGAGGGCTTTGGCAGACCTCTGTCCTGCCTTAACTGGCTGAGACTGCCAACTGTATACTGCCTTGCTTCATCAGCAAAGCCCATGGGTGTCCCTTGCACATCTCCTGTGCCTCCACCAACACAACCTGCACACAGCTTCTCTTTTGCACTTCTGAATTGCCCCTTCACAGGCCCTCCAGAAATCGGGCTGGGACAGTGTCTTCTGAGGACAGAAATGTTCCACAGTTATGGCCTGCCAGGGGAAGAAATATGGTCTTTAAATATAAAAGCAGATTTATTACATGAGAAAAATGCAGGGTGCATTCTATCAGTATGTTTTTAATACTTTCTTATTCCAAGATGTTATTACAGCAACAGTTGCCAAGTCCACTGCTGCGCCCCAGCCATCCTCATGGAGGAGGCAGCATGTCACCTGGATGTGGGCACAGAGGCTGAGGAATGATAGCTTTTTAAAATCACATATCACCAGTTTTAATATAGCCCAGGTTTTCAGCAGTTATTTACAGACTGGTTTATGACCCCCATGACATTACTCTGGATTTACTCCAATTTTTAGTAGACAAGAGCTCACATGTTTCACTTTTTTGTTATTCTCAACCAGGAAGTCTGAAAAGACACAGAAGGTAGACTCCCAGATTACCACAGCATATCCTGTGCACACCAGTGATGGGAAGGAAAGTCTCCCCTTCCTCATTGTCTTGGAAAGAAATCCTGGTCATTTGGTCACCGTGTCCATGCTCAGGCTTCAGGAGGCATTCTCCTGGATTTCTGGTACAACCTCAAGCAGATGAGGTACTTCAAGACTTTAAAAAGTCCACGCCATAGTAGAAAAGCTTGGCTGTTATACCCTTACCAGTTAATCTTTGAGTTGCAATTTATAGCAGTAGGCACAAGCATTTGCTGTTGTTTTACTGTCTGCGTTGTTATTTACGACCTTGTCCTCATACTCAGAACTAGAAATTCTCTCTCTCTAACTTGTTTATGTGTCAGCCTGAAACAGCCTTTAAAAAAAAATACTTCAATTCTACTTTCTGTTACCACGACCTGGCTCTGCCAGAAGAAGCATCTTCCCTTCCTGGATGACTACAGGGCGTAAGTCTTGGGCCCTCCTGGGAGCTCCCCAAGGACCCAGCTTTAGGAGGTTTTTTGCCTTAGTATCCTTGCTTTGCTATTTCTTAGCACATGCACAGTAGGCACATCCTTGCCTCACCACTGCTTCTGCACTCACATGTGCTGGTGGCAGCTCACCTGGAGCAGGTGAACTTGGCTCAGGGGAATGAGGCACTTCTGTCCCTTTCCTCTGAGCTGGGAGAACAGAGAGACAAGGACAGGTATGTCCTGCTAAGTGTTCAGCAGCTGCCACAGTCATGCTACTCTGCTTCTTGTGTTTGAGACGGTATCATCATCAGCAACAATGAGACTGTGTTTTTAAGGCATATGTCACTTGTCTGGATGAATTGAGGACAGAAATGCAGTGTGATCAGTGTCACTTATGGCCCTGATTTGGATAGTACTGTGGTGCTACCAGTAAGCCATTCCCCCACCATCCTGAAGCTTCAGTTTACTATGCCCAATGTCTGTAACCATGAGTATACAATTGTTCACCCTCTTATGTGGAGTGGAAGAATTAAATTGCTTCTCCTTTTGCTTCAAAAAAACCCCACCCCAGACTGTTTTCTTGAACTCAATAATAAAAAAGCTCCAAGAATGAGGAACTTCAAGTCTGGTCTCCTCAGTTTCCCCCAAAATCTATGCATAAACTAGGGGAATAAACTGAGAATTTGTTTTTATCCAACTTTTTAGCACTTAAGTTTGCACAGTATATATTGCTCTGTAGTGAACGTGGTTGCTTATTACTGGGTATCTCCCTTCTCTCCATGTATTATAGAAAGCAATACTGTAAGCAGTGAAAGCATAGCACAGCCTGCTACTGGAAAAAGAAATGTTCTAAGTTATCCTTGTCCCTAGAGTAGAAGCTTTATCCTGGGGCTGGGATAAGTGAGCTTGAGAGAGCCCTGTAAGAGGAGAGGAAAGGTACAGAAAACAGCTCTTGGGCCACATCAGCATCAGAACTGCTAGTGCCCCTGTGTGTTTAATATTCTATTCACAGATTTATTTAGTTTTTTAGATGATACAAATAAGGAGATGGTAGATAATGGGCTCTACTTGGGAAAATAGTCAGCTATTGCTCAAAGTAGGCATGATTATGTGCTATTCCAGCCAGTATCTGTTTGAAAAAAAAAAAGCATGTAAGTGCCTATAGCATAAAAGCATGACTGTAGGGTCTGGGAATAGGGCAAGAAGATAAGGAGGTGTGGATGCTTGGTCTTGCTGGCTGCAACAGTCACTTCAAATCCCAGTTTCTCATTAATTGACGTGAGGGAAGAGAGCTCGAGGAAAAAAATGAAGTATCCTGTCAAGGTGCTGAGGGCACAGCACCCAAAGAAGTCATCTGTTTTATGGTGGTGAGGGCAGCTTCTGGTTTGGCCTGGGAAAGAAACAGTGAGTTGACCAGTGGGATGGCTGAGCAGAGCGTACGGCTGCTGGACAGGGAAGAGACTCTTCCCCTTTCTGATTAATTTTAACATTCTGCTCTAAATATTAGAAAGTACATTTGCAACAGATGTTTCATGGGGAGAAACCTCTTTAATCCCTTCCTTCAGGCTAAATAGCTTTACAAAATCCTCCCCAGGGCTTTGATAACCCAGTAAAAATAACAGCTGAGCTACAGATGATCACTAATCTTGCTGTATGTGTTTGATCACAAAATGGATGGTCAATAATTTCTCACATCTAAGGTTGGGTTTTTTTTTGCTTAGGTATGACATAAATTGCACTTTTAAAATTTCCCAATACAAATTAAGATTGACTGTGTCCTTGGGTCATCAAACATCAACCACTTTGAATAACACCAAGATGAATATAGGATCTACTGGGATAAAATATTTCAGGCAGAAGACCAAGGTAATTTATTGCAATTTAACAAGCAAAATATCACTCCATAAGAGTAGAAAAAAATAGTTTACTTCAGTGTCCCAAATAAAATATTCATATCAGGACCTATTTTGAATGAATGCCTCGATCACTGCAAGCTACAGGGTCAGAGTTTGGAAAATCTCAGCCCTGAAAGCTGTTAAAAGACATGTAGGCAACTAGAGACACATAACAAGAGATACTATTATGATCTTTTATTTATCTTGTCATACTGTTTGGTAGCCTAGGTCAGGAATTTGAATGTCCTTTTGGACTGAGCAGTGTGCATAAATTAGAGCAGACCTCTTTAAGTTAATACAAAATACTGTGTTTAGAAACTGTTACATATTAAGAAATAATGGCTCTGCCATTCAGAACTAGTAACACCTTAGATAGATAGAGATTTTTTTTAGATGCAAAATCATCAGCAGCACATGGTCTGCCAAGAACCAGGTACAGATAAAACCACTGGCTTCAGGCTCTGCAGCTTCTGGAGTCACACGGCTGCACCAGCATTTGTTTCTAAACTTAGATTATTTTTTAAAAGGAAGTTCAGCTTTGCCCTTTATTCTATTGAGTTTTGCTGCTCTATGTAGGTCAGTGGCCAGCCTATTCGAGTAGTTAGTCCTTGATCTTGCAGAAGCTAGTCTGGAAAGAAAACCAAGGCTCAAGACTGTGTTGGAAGTTTTTTTTTAAGTGGAGTCAAAACCTGTTGGCACGGCTATTATGTAATTTTAATTTCTGGGCTTTTAAAAGGCCAAAGCCAGAGATGTGTTTGCTAATATTGCCTGTCTTTTGCACTCACTTATCTCAAGGCCCTGTCTTAATCCGTATGCCCTGAAGCATTTGCTTTCAGGATTTTCCAGGGTGGACTGGGAAGACAGTCTGCTCCTGTCCTGTGGGTCAGCCTAGAACTGATTTCAGGACATCAAGGCCACCGCCTTCAGTCCTTCAGCTGCTGGTTGTGCATAGCAATTCTTCATCTGTGGAAATCAATACATTTGGGGTAGTTTGGATTACAATGAAGCAATTAAGGGGTTTGGCCCTAGCTGTACAAAAAGTGTAACAGCTTGGTTTAACACCCTGTAAGGTGATCCTCCCCATCCCCATCTCATCCCCATGCTCTATAAAAGAGTCTTTTTTCTTTCTCTTCCCCCCTGCCTTCCCAGTCTTCTGCTGTCTTCGTGGGTCCTGGGGTAATTCTTAGCCTAGCTGCATATTACTCCTGGGCAGAGGCAGATAAACCCTAGATGGCACATAGGAGAGCATGGAGGGAAGAAAATGGGTACCTGTTCTCCTGGCAGAGGGTAGATGATGACAAGCATGAGGTAGAATCTCTTTTGGGATGGAGGGGGCAAAGGGCATGGGTGATTCAGGTATTTGAGAGACAAAAACAAAGCTAAAATTATTTTGCTAAGTACTGCAATGCTTCTCAAAAGATCAGGCCCATTATCACAAGGTAGACATACTCTGTAGATGATTTAAAACTTGCAGCATCCATTGAAAGGAGGTATTGCAGACTGAGGCACCATCACCAGGAAAGGAGCAAGGGCTGAAAAGTGGACATGATCTCCATCATAATTCGAGCTGATGCAGCAAAAGTCACCATTTCAGCTCTAAACATAGCTGTAGACATCTATTCTTTCTTTTATGCTGCTTCTGCCACTGTCTTGATCTTTTCTTTTCCTCTGTAAACCCAATCTATTGTTCTCACTTGAGATCCAGAGCTGATGGCTTGTTTGCTTTCATTGTCAAGCACTGCTTTCCATTTCACTGCTGTTATCCTTCACTTGTACTTTGAAACAAGGGCACTATGTAAATGGAGAACAAATGATATCCTATAACAAAGCATCTAAGACTGCTCTTTTGTGTGTTATCGTGAATTGTCTTCTAGCACCCCATATTGTTGACCAATTGTGAAACTTAGTACTCTGCTATCAAATGGAATTGGGAACACAGCAGTTTTTTCAAATCCCTTTGAGGGCTTTTCCAAGCAAGAATCTTCATCCCCACGTCTTTCTACCAAGGTCCACATCTTGTTTGAAGACCATGTATCAACGTTCCTGTAGCCTGGCAGGAGGAGGGCTGCCACTTCTGGTCCCGAAGTGTAGCTCACTTTTGATGCCATTTGAAAAGATTGTGTGGTTATGAAGCATGACACTTAGAGGTTGTCTGTACAGTCTTCTTACATTCTTTTCTAGCTGTGTGTACATTTCTAGCTCTGTGCACATTTTCAAAGATTAAAAAAAAGTAATTCAAGAGGAGGTGGGTATTTATTGCAAAACCCACTAGACTTATTAGCTCTCCCTAGGCAGTACAAAAACCAATTTTCTGGTTTATTTTTACAATGCTATATGAAGCCCAAATCTTTTTTAAAAAAAAGGTAAAAGAAATACAGTAATAGTGTCCACAGAATAGTAAATATACTAATAATTTATTTATATTTATTTAAAGATGGTTCATTTAAAGAACAGATAGATTTAAAAAAAGGTAGAGGTCACACCATCAGTTGGAGTCCAGCAGCTAGTAGCACCCCCTAAACCCCTTGGTTTAAAGATGACCTCCTCCAGTTGCAGGGCAGTCTGTGGATAGGACAGGGTGCAGCACTGCTGAGTGTCGGTCCAGACATGGGGCCAGTTCACAGCAGGCTCTGGACATCATCTTGCAAGACAGCAGCCTTACAGCATGTCTTGTACTGCTCTGTATGAGGTGGCTCTGCCTGCACTCATTCCTTCTACAGAAAACATTTCCAAGCTCATGTATTGGATGCTTTCATCTGTGAGAGGCAAAGCATTAAAGTGGCCGGGGTTATGCTTTACAATAGTAGAAACCAATGTAAGGCTATCTCCTCTTCCTATCATCTCGTCCAGACTCTCAAGGCCTTGCCTGTGAGCTGGGTGGTGGGGGTGATACTTGTCTCCCCTTCCTGTTTAGGACTTAGCAGCCTCACTCAGTATTTTCTGAAACACACAGTTATCACTGCCTGCACACTGCTGTCAGCAACTGCATTCCTGATACCCCAGGCAACTGGTCCAGAAGTCCCCTGGATCTCTCTAAAAACCCTTCCCCAGCTTTCCTGAGTACAGGAAACACTCCTGTGGAGGACAACTTAATCCAAAAGTGAATCCCAAGAGAAGACTCAAATGGCACCTGGGTTTGTGTGGTGGAGGGAAACACCACGTTCATTATCCCCCCCAAACTTATTAAACACATATTTAAAGTTGTTGAACTGTCTCTTGAAAGGCCATCCTTTCCTAACCAAAGGTATCAGGAAAATTAAATTATTTGATCTTCTGCTTTCATTAGCACTGATCTCTGCAGAGGACAGGCTGCCCATAGAGCGATCTTTAACTCATGCTTCTGTAGACAATATCCCACAGAAAGAAAGTTAACATTGCTTCATTTTCATTGCCGTGAAACTGGGAGGACTGCAAAACCAAACCTAAAGCACAGCTTTGTTTTATCTGAACTCTGCTGCAAACCAGTCCATTAATAAAGTAATTGGGCATAGCCTAGGCAAATTGGAAGCAAACATTGCTTATATTCAGCTCCTAATGTGCTCATTCTCTGAGGGCTGAAAGGCCGAGCTGCTATGCAGCAGTGTGAGACTCGCTAGAAAGGACGACGTTGTGCTGGCTGAACTGTGAGCCAAATAGCAGCCTCCTCTGTCAAGAAGGGGACAGCTCTTTTGCTTGACTTTGGGGGATTTAGCAGGAGGAAAATGCTTTGGTTTGTTATTTACAAAATAAACCACGGAGCGTCTTTCCACTGAAAGGCTCCTTCATATTTGGGCAGGAAGAAAATGGGAAGGAGCAGGAGGAGGAAAACATGGAAAGCAAGGATAAATGAGGATACATCTCAAATTCAGCTGAAGGAAAGTGTCTTTCCTGCAGGTCTGCCTCACCCTGCTGTGCTGCCATGGCTTTATCCTGCCCTTTGTAATCTTCTCTGCCTCTCCAGCTCTCTGCCTCACTGGAGGTGAGGCAATGTGCCTGCGGAGTCTGTTAGCAAGGGCAGGCTGTCAGCGAGGATCTGCGGCTGTCTCGTGACACCAGAAAGCAGACAGAGTCTCCCTAGTGAAAGACCAGTCAGGCAGTATCTGGGTTTGCAGGAATTGCACTTATCCTTGCCAAGACTCAAATCCTCCTGCCTCTGAGATGAGGGCTGGGAACAATACCAGCCTCAGCAGTCCGTGGCTTTCAGCATCTGTGTGAATTTGGAGCGTAAGGTGGCACGTGGCCGTGCACCCAGCCCCATGTTCAGACCATGTATTCTGTAGTAGCGAAATCAAACCAATCAGTCCCAAGTTAACTCTGGAAGATGCTTTCCAGCACCCTAAAACTTCAGCTCTAGGCTTTCCCTTTCTCCCTGCTCCAGGCTGAGCCCCAGGCAAGCCATGCATCTTTGACTCCAACTACAGAGCCCTCAGAGACTAAGCTAGCATTCTCCTGATTTACTGGGGATTTATTATTTACTGTAGATCCTTTCCAGCTTCCCTACAGCTGCAGCTCTGGACTTTTTCTTTCTCTCACCTGTTTCACTTGGGAAGTCAGGCAGGTAGGAAGAAGTTGTTTTTGTTATGGGAGATTAAATATTGATTTCAGACTGTCCTCTTAGTACCTGCAAAAAGAGCAGCAGAGGGCATAGGGTCTTTGGCCTTTTACCTGTTCTGCAGGTTTTACTGCTCAGTCTTTTAAACCCATTAACTCGACACTGACAGATAGGAAATCTCATGGAGAGTTTGGGGAGACTGAACTAGCTGAGGTCAGCACAGGTGAGGAAATTAATTCAGAAACAGAAAATTGACTTTTGTGATGTATTAGTGGCTTACAGAACATCTTCATCTGAAACTACTTGGTCAAAGTGTCACAGACAAATTACAGAGTAGGGTTTGGAAATGAGGAGAAAGAAGGGAGCTATAATCACTGTAATAAGGGTTTTGCAGCACTAAGAGAAAATAAGTATTTGAACATCAAAATGCTTCCAAAGAAAACCCACAATCCTGGGATTTCAAGCCTCTATCAGATTTAAACCCTTTCAGGTAGCAAGGCTAAAACTGTGGCAGTGACCTGCAGGTTGCTTCAGTCTCTCTGTGCTTGTACTTACATCCTGGAGAGGAAGTTCCTGGCTCTTGCAGCACATCTTTGCTCAGCTTTCTTATCCATTTCTTTTCAGGAACCTTTTGTCCTTTCTGAATAGAACAGTCAATAGCTACCTAATACTTTAGAGACCTACTTCTGCCTGTCATAAACCAAAAGAAAATGTTATTGGCAATTGCATCTAAAGAGAAAGCTGTAAAGTCACAAGAAAAAAAAAAGTACATTTTATTTGCATATAATGGAAAGGTTTATTAGACAAAATCAAATCTATTTATAGAATATTCTGGTGCCTAGTCCTGCAGTCCTGCAGCATGCACCTATTGTTCACCTGCTGGAGAGTAGCAGAGCTGTGCTCTGAAAAAATGAAGTTTTCTCTCCCTTCAGACAATGAGCATCTTCCAAAATGGAGCTGTAACCCAGAGGTTTTCAGCTCAGTACAGGAGTAAAAAAAAAAAAAAAAAAGACTAGGAAAGAAAGAGAAAGGAATGAGTCTGGGGAAGAAAGAGGCCTGGAAAAGCTGTACAAAAGCATAGTCAATTAGCTGCTGGAATGACTAATTTCCAGGTGGGTGGATCTGAGCAGACTACAGAAACCTGCTAAGCCCCAAGGCTCTGCTCCCAGCACGTGGCAAAGGTATTTCAGAAAGGGACCCAAAAGCATGAGCCCGGCTGTTGCACACAGGGTGCAGGTGATGTCCCAGAGAACACCAGGAAAGCTCCGAATCTCACAGGGCCTGCAGCTGTGAACCCTCTGTAGCAAAGCAGAGAGCAGTATTCCTTCCAGGTATCTGAGCAGGGGTTGGCTTTTTTTTTTTCTTTCTTTTTTCTTTGCCTTCACTGAAGAGCTTCTCTAAGCACTGCTGAGTGATTAGGGTGGGGGAGATGTGCCAGCAGGGCTTTCACTTTGCTGGTGGTGGGCTGAGCTTCACCAGCAGCTTACAGGGCATGAGGAGGAGGAGATTCTCCCTCAGCAAAGAGGTAGAGGCTAAGGAGAAGGAGGAGGAAAAGATGCTCTCTCTCCTCTGCCGAGACCTTCTCAGCCTGTTGCAGAGAATTTGCTCCAGTCTTCTGTCTTGGACCACCGAATCACAAGGTTGGAAAAGACCTTTGAAGATCATCGAGTCCAACCGTTCCCATCCTAAGCTAAACCAGATCCCTAAGTACCTCATCTACCCTTCTTTTAAACACAACCAGGGAAGGTGACTCAACCCCCTCCCTGGGCAGCCTGTTCCAGGCCCTGACAACTCTTTCAGTAAAAAATGTTTTCCTAACATCTAATCTGACCCTGCCCTGGCTCAGCTTTGTGCCATTTCCCCTTGTCCTATCTCCTGTCACCTGGCTGAAGAGACCATCGTCCACCTCTCCACAACCTCCCTTCAGGTACTTGTAGGTGGTGATGAGGTCTCCCCTCAGCCTCCTCTTCTCCAGGCTAAACAGTCCCAGCTCCCTGAGCTGCTCCTCAGAGGATTTGCCCTCCAGCCCCTTCCCCAGCCTGGTTGCCCTTCTCTGGACTCGCCCAAGGACCTTGGTATCCTTCTTATGGTGAGGAGCCCAGAACTGGATGAAGCACTTGAGGTGTGGCCTCACCAACGCCGAATACAGGGGCACAATCACCTCCCTAGACCTACTGGCCACGCTATTTTTGATACAAGCCAGGATGCCATTGGCTTTCCTGGCAGTCTGTGCACACTGCTGGCTCATATTCAGCCTGCAGTCACCCAACACCCCCAGGTCCTTCTCTGCCTGACAGCCAGTCTCCCCCAGCCTGTAGCACTGCATGGGGTTGTTATGTCCCATGTGCAGCACCCTACACTTGGCCTTGTTAAAGTTCATCCCATTGGACTCAGCCCATGGGTCCAGTCTGTTCAGAGCCCTCTTAAGAGCCTCCCTTCCCTCAGGCAAATCAACACTTCCGGTTTAGTGTCATCTGCAAACTTACTGAGGGAACATTCAATCTCTTCATCAAGGTCACTGATAAAGATGTTGAACAAAACTGGACCCAGGACTGAGCCCTGGGGGATGCCACTTGTGACCGGCCTCCAGCTGGATTTCGTTCCGTGACCATAGCTCTACTGTTCGATGGCTTGGGAACTCACCTGGCAGAGTATCTTTTCAGTTATGCCAGGTGTGTATTGTGTATTAAATAGTTACTGACTAAAATACCAAATTTGCCCTTTTCTGGGCATATCTGGGACACAGACACCTGCACTCCCAGCTCTATAAATCATCTATCAGGCTACAGAACTGTCCTGCTTCTCATGTGCCTCCTCAGCTTCACTGGTCTCTGATGAGAGACCAGCTACCCTGGGCCTCCTGCTACCCTGGCTCCTGCACTCAGCTGGCATGTGTGGGTTTTGGCCAAGGAAAGGTTCGAACACATTTTCCCAGCTCCTACAGGCGTGTTTCACAGTGAGACTGTTGCATAAAAGATAAGTAGCTTCTCCTCCTCCACACACCTTTGATAAGGAAAACGAGCAGCTAAACTGTATTTTGTAAAGAGCTTGATCTTAGCACTGCAGGTCAAGTGTTGAAGTGCACATTGCTAGCGTGGGATGCTTGGAGGCCTTGGGGAGAGAAATACCCAGTTTGCAGCCATGACCTGGGTTTACTGGGGAGATGATAAACACTCTGCTTGACTGGGTGAAATATTTTTTTCCATGAGCCCCAGTGAACTTGAAGGTAAAATAATGAGGAACATTCCTAGGTAAGATTGCAATGTAAGTGACCACAAATGACATCAGAGCTAGGTAACACTATGCCTATTTTGTCCTGTATATACACTCAGAAATAAGATTTCAATATGTCATTTAAAAACCGAAGAGCCTTGACAGTATCCCACCAAATTTCAAAATGACCACGATAGATACAGGAGTACCTTCATCTGTAGAAGGTATCTACTGCTAATACAGTAATTTATATATTTTTATTTTCTGTGTAAGATAACAAAAGTACCTGTTCTCTGATGTGCTGCTTAGCTTTCTGACCTCTGTCTTTAGGCTTTGCCTAACTTGCAACTCATCACAGATGATGATTTCCCATATCATCCTTTGCTAGCAATATCTTTTTCCATACCTTCCATTATTTTCTGTTAACCTAAGTCAGGCATGTGTTGTCCACAGCTGTGAGCTTGTATTTACTGAGCTGCTCTTTATGTTGCTTTTTCCTTTCTCTTAACAGCCACCTATACTGTTGCTTAAACTATCTCATTGTACATATTATGTTTAGGCTTGCATGATAGGTATAAACCAGGCCTACCATCTCTGTAGCTTGAACCTTGAGTGACAAAAGTTTTCCCAGGGAAGGAAATATGCAGTATATTCTGAGTAAACTACAGGTTCATAGTGAAAATTAATAATACTGGGGAAGAAAATTAATGGATTGAAAGATATTAAAGCAACTCTGTTCAAATGCTTTTAGGTTAAATAATATATTCTGAGAAGTCACTTTTGTTCTGTGGTAAGATGGGAGCTATATGTTAATTTCTTTTATTCCTGGATCAGTTTCTCTCTGAGGTGTCATCAGTTGAATTTTCAGCACTACGCTGAACTGAATATTCATCACTGAGTTTCAGCTTCTGAAAGATCTGCAGGGAAAATGACAAAAAACCCAACCCCAAACCCTGTTTCTTCCCCATCTTTCTGCAGCTCTGAACATGCACAGCTCCCTCTGGTTAGCAGAGTGGCATGAGCATGGTGTCTGAGCTCACTGGCTCAGAGGTACTACCGGTACTGGTGGGACCAGGGGCATACTGAGGGTTAAACACAAGCGTAAGAGTTTGCAGGAATGAGAAGAAAACCAATATCTCACTCATTTGTAGTAGGATATTTGAGCTGGTAGTGAGAGGGGTAGCTCAGGCTTGACCCCATCACATTTCTCTTTCTTACAGTTTGGGAGGCAGATTGGTTAAAGAATAGCTTCATGCTACAGAGAAGCAAAGTGAATCAAGTTTTCAAGTGCCCTACAAGCACAGGTAAAACCTGCACAAAATCAGGAAAATTGGCAAAATGGCTCTAGGGAGAGAGTGAAGTTGTGTGGGTATGGGATGCCGGGACTGGAGGTTGAGGAAATAAGAGTGAAATGTGGGGTACACTGCAGCTCTCACTGCTGAACAGCAGAGTTTTAAAAGTCTGCTAGATGAAATGGAGTAATAAGGTGAATGTCTTGGCTGGCAAGATGAGCTTTTTACCGACATTCTCTTTAAGAGATGTGTTTTAAAAGCTATCTCAGTGAGGCACAGAAGGATACTACGAAAAATTACACAAGGGATTTTCAATTTACACACATGGGAAAACTCTTTTCACAGGGGCCAGACTGGGATGGTGCAGCTAAACCCGCGTGGAAGCACAAGAGATGGAGCCTCTGCATGGCTCTCGGCTCCTGTTGCTCCCACTGCCGTCAGTGAAATGCTCTCCATGGGACATATAGTGTTTGTTTAGAAATAAAATTGGCATGATGTTAAGAACACATCTGAATATTTTAAAATCTTAACAGAAAGTGTTGTACATTCTGCCTCGATACTCAGAATTTTGGGCCCAGTGGGTAATAAAAAGGGTGCACTTAGTGCCACACAGTGGTAAAAAATAGAATTTCAATGAGGATGGATATTAGGGAGAAACACAGAGGTAAACTTCAAAAAGGAGAAATACATTTCAAAAAGATTAGGATGCACCAATCAGCTGGTGACAGGTATCACCTAAATTTCTCACCTAAGGGTGGTTTATACCACTAGCTAGCTAGGTATGCTAGGTATGAAATTCTCCTTGGTAATTTGTAATCATCTTCCTTTGCAATAAGCAGAGTTCTTGGCTCATTTATAGCCTTGATAAAATAGTGAGGTGTATGATACTGGAATTTCCAGCCCATGCAGGTAAAAAATACCCAGTAGCCATTGGGCAAGGACATAGGGGATTAAAGCTGTAAAGGTATCTCATGTGACTGAAATAATACGGAGTTGACTCTGAGAAAAAGGCTAATTTGGGATCTCTGGATTGGAAAGCATTTTGCATGCTTTTAGAGTAATTAGTAGTTTCCTTTCTCGGGTAGTGAGTGCTGAGAAACATTACCATTGCCAATGAAGTAACATTACTTTTGCAAGTGTAATGTGTGATGCAATTTATCTCTGTCCATCCAGGAACTCAGCAGCCCTCTGAGTGTTGTTCAGCATCATTTTGTGCCACGCTGGCATGCCACAAGGAATTGAGGACAGAAGGCAGAGCCCTGCTCAAAGTGCTGGGTTGCAAGAGCTCGGTCTGTCGCAGTGCTAGAATGGGGACAAACCCCTGCTGTCCCTTTTGTCAGGGGACAGACATGCTCACACATGCAGGCAGACACGCATGCAGGCTTCCTGGTTCTTGAGTGATCTCTTGCACATGCAGGTACTGGTTTGTGAAGGCTATTAGGGAATGAGGAATAACTGATACCTGGTTTTGTTGTGTGTCCATGCTAAGCTAGGCATCTGTTCTCAGCAAGATCCCAGGGAGAAGGCATGGATGTGGGCACTGTTCACTAGGGGTTTTTTTCCTATTAAGAACAGTGTCCATCTGGTTTAACTGTGACCACAGGCTGACAGCACCCATTGCAGTGCCATCTGCAGATGCACCAGTGGCTGCTTCCACTCATAGCAGTGGTGGCTCTAACGCTTTTTGCTTGGGGGTACCCCACTGTGGGTGGCCGTGCTGGCTGTGATGCCAGGTGGAGTGCTGGTGAGTGGGACGTGGGACTCAGAGGTCTTGTCAGAGATTGAACAGCTCTGGTGGGGACAGAGCAAAGCTCACCAAGGGATGCCTGGCCCCTGGATCGCAGTTGCTTGATCCAACACAATTTCTCTGCCCGGGAAGAGAAGAACAGAACCTTGCCTGAAGCAGCTGGCAGTCACATGCTCTAAAGCACATCAGGGACACTGCACCCTTGGTATCAGGAATAAAGTTTGAAGTGCCATTTAGTCTGTTTAGTTGGCACAGCCAAACTGAGGATCAGAAGGAGGCTAGTCAAAAGGGCAGCTGTAATGCTTTAAAACAGGCTAAAATAATCTAATAGACTCCAAAAGGTTAAAACTCTCTTTGGAAAGATGAATACACTTAAACACTGGTGTACTTATATGTGGTTATGAATGGGTCGAACCTGTAGCTTAGCTTCAGATTCACTAAACACATGAAACCTAAGTTCTTTGTCCTGCTCCATGTACATGACTGTGACCAGTTAGTTCACTGTACCAGGCTCCAGCAGGGAGAGAAACATGTTTCTGCAGTTAAAGCAATGCTCTGCAGCTGCAGAGCCCTTGTTCCTACATTTTCTGAGCAGGGTGAACTATTGTGGCCTCCAGCTGGAGCTGTAGCCCTGCACAAAAATGTTAACGTGGCTGTGCAGGGAGTTGCATCACTTCAATTTGCACAGCACATTTGCACGTGGAGTAGGACTCGACTCTTGACATAAGATGGGAATGGCACCAAGCAGGACCATTCTGAAAATAAAGGTGCAGTTTGCACAGGGATGCTCACCTCCAAAGTGCTCCCAAGTACCAGTTGTTTCAGTCCTGTTCCAGCTGCAGAGTCAGCTGATATCTGCTGCCTGCTCCTCTAACAACAAACTCTGGCTTCCTGCACAAATATTATGGCATGCCATCTGGGGGGTATTTACGTTTTTCTAAAATAAAATGGTTATAGTGCACAACCCTGCCTACATTGCCAACAGTATAGTAACATTATATGGGTACAAAAGGCATATCATGTTATAGGAAGTACATCCATCTGAGCTGGGTGAGATGGTTCACCAGCATATAAAAAGGCACCTAGAAGAGGTGGTTGTTTTTTGGGAGTGGGGCTTGGGGGTTTTGGGTGTAATTTATTTGTTTGGTTTGGTGCTTTTTAACCAGGAAGGTGCCTACATGGCAGCCCTGCAACAACCACACAGCTGAGGGTACAAAGAGGCTCGAAGGCAGCCCTGGTGAGACCCATCCTGTACAGCTGCGATGGCACACTCAGGGATTTAGGCATCAGGTGAAGCTTGGCAGGCTGTATCCCAGATAGGCAGTTGTAGAAGAGCAACCTCCAGCTGACTCCTGGCTCCAGCAACATGTACCCCTCTGCACTGGGATGAATATTGAGACTTTCGGCTACAAAAGGAATTTTAAAAAGCAGAGAAAGAGAGAAACTACTTGATACGAGTTAGTGGGAACACTTAAACCCAGGTTCTTCCACAAAGGAGCAGAAATTAATGTTCAAGACAGGGAAGTAAGCAAAGTAGGATTTATTTTTGTAGCCCAGCATGCCTGTAAACTGCATAGCGGTACATGGAAGAAGTGAAGGCATCCATACCACTAGCATATGGAGCACAGGCAAAGACGGCTTCTTGCAAGCAGTTTGACAATTATCTGGCTGCATTCTGCTCAAAATATTTGTGGCAGCAGGAAGTCAGAGCTGCCACAAAGATGACAAATTCATTGAAGTCCACTTGGGAATCGTCATTTTCATCCAGCTTCTTGAAGACTTTATCAATGGCATCTTTGTGCTTACCTGACTGCAAAAGAAAAGGAACAGGCTAAGGTGAGAGGCAGCACAAACCCTAACGCAAGGTCATAACTCCCTGTACTCCAAACAAGGGCCCTGGTGGGGCTCCAGACCCTGGTGGGGCTCCAGACCCTGCTGAGGCGTGTGGGGTAGCACCTGGGGAATGTGAGGCTGACGCCAGCTTGGGCACGCTGTGCCTTTTTAGGGAGTTGTGATGGAGGTGTAGCAGCTTCTGCAGGCAGCCTTGCCATAGACCTGCCTGGAGTGTCAGGGTACCGTGTTTTCTGCCAGCAAGACCTTTTTTTGTAATTCTCTTTGCTTGCTTTGTGCATTATACCTCTGGGTATAAAGCCATGAGTTCCTTTGTACCATATTTGGCTGAGACAACTGCTCAGTGCCAACACAGGACATGGACCAGATCCCCAGGGAGCAATACATCTGCCTGCCTGCGTCATCAGGAGCTTCATGTCTCCTCCAGCTGCCTGAAAAGCACATCTCTCTCACAGGGATTCCCACCACTGCTGGGGTCAGGCCCAAGCATGTGGGGAACAGGCAGAGGTTGGGGGACTCTAGGTGATGGAGGGGGAAGTGTGAGTCCCAGCGTCCTCATGGCATGGGCTCAGGCCTGCATCTCCGTGCAGTGGCAGTGAGTATATCGCTTTCCCCCTTGAAAGTGAGGGGAAACCTGAGATTTGTGGTCATGCACAGGCACGGAGAGGCATGTTTTCTGCTTCTAAACCAGCATTTAGCATGCCTAAGCAGTGTAATGCAAACCCAGAGGACATGGCCCAGCTGAACTAAATGCCACGTGTTCCCAGGCGCTCCCATGGACAGGCCCGGGGGAACCTGGCGGTTTGCACTGCTGCAAAACCACGTGCTCCTGGGGCAAATGTCCCATGTAAGCTTCATTAGGCACTGCCACCCCACCAAAGATGCAAACAGTCTCAAAAGTTCTTCGAGTGCTCTCTCTGGCCTTGCTGCCCAGCACAAGCTGTTCACAGGAGCTGTCGTTCAGGGAGGCACCTCCTGAAGCAAACGCGATGCTGAGCTTGAGTTACAGCAGGCAACAAGGGCAGAAAAATATTTGCTTTCTAAGTTGCTGTCATTCTGAGGGCCCATCTTGAGGCTGATGTTAAGCGAGGCAGCATCCAAGTAAAAAGAGATTTTTTTCAGTTTATATTTTGCTAAAATGGGAAAAAAAAAAAAGAAAAAAGAAAAGAAAACAGAAGAGGTTTTTTCCCCCTAATGTAGCTTACCAGGAGAGCTTTTCGGCTCGAGTCCCGGCACTGATTAACTCGTGAGCATAGAAAGCGCAGTTTTAAAAATAAACGAGGGATGGCAGTAGAGACCGATCTAATGTAGGAAACAACAGTGTGGATTTTGTTGATGCTAAATGAAAAACCCGATATAGTTGAAACAAATTATACAAACTTATGGAAATTTTCCAGAAATGTAAAATAATGACTCCCTGAAATGAAATCTGATGACATTTCTTGATCGTGGTCTAATTGGATTTCTCATTCTGCAATTTCATGTTTCACTGTAAATATATGTACTACTAAGATCACAAAAGAAATTGAACCATTTCCCTGGATTGACTGATGAATGTGTCTGGAAGGTTTTGTTCCTTTTCACTTTTCAAATTAAAATCAGTTTAATTTTATAAGGAAACATCTAAAGTTATTCAGTGAAATATATGGACTATAGGGATTATTTGTGGGGGGGAGGGTGGGGAATCTTTATAATTGAGTCCAAACCTTCAGTCTTGTGATCTGGATTTATTTCTGCTTCTGGTTGATTCAAGACCTTTCCTGTAATTATGGTCTGTGTCAGGGCAACCAATCCTAAAACCTAAAAAGATACAGTGTCTGGGTTTTGGCTGGGATAGAGTTATTTTTTTTTTTTTAGCAGCTTGGCTAATGCTGCATTTTTTACTTTGGATGGGACAACGTTGATAACACATGAATATTTTAGCTGTTGCCAAGCAGTCAGGGACTTTTCATCTTATCACACTGTGCTCCTAATGGGGAGATGTGGGGGAGCAAGAAGCTGGGAGGGAACACAGTCAAGACAGCTGCCCCAGACTGGTCAAAGGGATATTCTATAGCATACAGCATCATGCTCCATGTGAGTAACTGGGAGAAGTTGGCTGGGAGAGCACTGCAGCTTGGGAACTAGCTGGGCATTTGTCAGTGGGGTGGTGAGCAATTATGCTGTGCATTGCTTGTTTGTACATTTATATATATATACACACTATATTCTTTTGTTCTCAAGGCCAGGTTGGATGGGACTTTGGGCAGCCTGGTCTACTGGAGGGTGTCCCTGCCCATGGCAGGGGGTTGGGACTAGATGGCCTTTAAGGCCTCTTCCAACCCAAGCCATTCTATGGTTCCGTGATTCCGTGATGTTGATGATGATTATGTTCCTTTTCTGCCATTAAACTGCCTTTATCTCAATCCATGAGTTTTCCCTTTTTGTTTTCAAATCTCTCCCCCATCCCACTGTGAGGGTATGGGTCAGTGAGCAAACAGTCATGTGATTGTTTTAGTTGTCTGCTGGGTTAAACCACAACGTTTGTGAACATTTAGAAGACTGTTCCCCAGAACATTCTTGCAATTAAAAAAAATACTGTTATAAATGTCAGTAAAATGCAGGGAAAAATTTTTTCCTGAAGTCAGACTTACTTTCTTGTGTTTGTGGGTTTGTTATTTTTTTCCTTGCAGTTATTAGTGAAAATTCCAGTTTTTCTATCAGTTTCAGAAAATAAGTAGAACCAGTAAGAGCAGCTGTGGGAAACTGGAAAAGGTAGTGCTTGGCCAGTAACTGCAGTCATGAGTGACTTTGTGCATCATCCCATTTGGAAGTTTTAAGTGAAGCAGCTCCCCAACAATTTTTACATCAAATGTCAAGTTGTTTTGGATTTCCATGCCCATTTAGCATTGTGGTTCAGTTATTGGTTTTGCTTTTCTTCATGTGGAAGTGTTATAGATAACATAGAGCTCTGGGAACAGGATACTTCCCATGATACTGTTGAGTTACAAACACTCAGCTGTTTCATAGAGGTTCTTCAGGGATGTTTTAATCTATCTCCCGCAGAGCCACCCCGGTTCTCAGTCTATATGTTGCATCTGTGTTGCATTTGTGAGTCATAAATCCAGCAGGCATAGATTTCATATGGTGGTTTCATATAGCTTGCATGGAAAGATACTAAATTGTATCGAGTGGCCTGGCTGCAGTACCCTAAAATGGTTGTTAAATACTGAATTATGCTGGATACAAAAAGTGGTAGCCACATATGAAGCACTTGGGCCTAGGTTTTGCAATTAAGAATACTATCTGTGTTACTCCTGTGTGGAAAGAATAAGACATTTAAAAGGATTTCTGGATTTTTAGTGAAGGGAAGCAAATAGAAAGCAATTGAAGATTAAAAGCATTTTTCTCCCAGGAAGCTAAAGCTTTTATTATATTAAACATCTTGAATACCTAATAAGAGAAATTAAAAAAAAATATATAAACATGCTTAAATGTGCATGAGGACTACCTACAAATCTGTGTTGTAAAATACTTCTTCAGGTCTTTCTTTTACTATTAAAGGGAAATACAAAACACTTTGAGTTCATCTGTTGTTCTTGTTTATGCATCATTTTGATGAGCATGCTGAATGTGTCGTATAAATACCTAGAGGAAGTAAGTGTATAAATATTTAGAGAGTTTCACCATTTGCAATCAAGATCTTCAATTGCTGACAACATAAGTACCCTCGTGGCAGTTGTGACATTCCACGAGCTTATAAATCCAGGGATAAATAGAATAAGTAGGTGAATTCTGAAGATGAAACCCAATTTATTTCAAAGCCATCGTCCTGGTAACTCAAGCGATGCATTTAGTAAACAGGGAATGGCCCTGAATATTAGAACCAGTTTTACACAGGATGTGCATAGACTTTTTTATTTAATATTTTTCTGCAAATCATTGCATATTTCCATATGTAATTTCCCCTGTAATGTACTGAAATCTGTGTCTGCAGGAAGCCCTTGCAACCACTAAACAGAAATGATGCCGCGCACTTCTCTTACCGAGAGGAAGTTTGGGAGCTCTTTTTCCAGGAGGGTCCTTAGTTCTGCTTTGGCGAGGGCTTGGCAGTTGCCATCAGTCTTTGCATACTTGTCAAAGACAGCAATGATCATTCCCATTGCAGTTTCCAGCTGAGACATACTGCTGCTGGAGCTGGCTTTCTTCTGAACAGGAGCAGCCTCAGGGGTCCCTTGGAGGATGCAGACTTGGAGTTATACTAGGTTCCTTATGCAACTGTCCCATCCAATCAATGGTGGCACACGGAGGGAGAATAATCCCTCAGCAAACATCCTTGTCTGACCATTGCTTGGAGTACACATCTCTCTGTTGACAGCTATTCAAACTCTAGCTTTATCACCCTGGTGTGGCTGGTATAACCAGCTACTCACCAGTAGAAACCAGTCTCTCCTTCAAGAGAGTGTGACTCTCTCCTTCAAGTCACAGTGTGACTAATAAACTAAATGAAAATCAGATTTTGATACTATTTGCTCAAGAATCAGATTTGTTCCTTCAGATATCCTGATGTGAGCAGAGGGTTGACAACCCAGTATTAGGTTGCTAAGGAGAGGGAGCAGCATCTCACTTCTCCTTTGCTGCCAGAGTTAGGGGCTCTGCAAGGTCCTGCCAGTGCTGAGCCAAGACCAGACACAGCCTGCCCTCTCTGCTGTGCCTTGTCACAGACCAGGTGACTTACTGGCACACACTGGGGGTGGGATTGTCTGGATCAGAAGTAGAAGTCTGCCATGCAGACGGCTAACTTAGTCCCCCTAGGCTTGCACTCAGCCCATAGTGGAGGTCTGAAACAGGTCTGGTGAAACAGCATCTCTCCAGGGCCAACTTGTATTTGACCCTATGCAGCATCAAACTTTTCAATAAAATGGACTGTACTGAAAACAAAAGATCACTTTGAAGTCCTGTGGTCCTCTGTGGCTTCTAATGAACTTTGTGAATCACCTGAAAACTGTCATCTCCCATCATTAAAATGCCAACCACACCAGACTCACATCTACACACAACAGAGCCGTTAGATGGTCTGTGCTGGGAACTGAGCTCAGGTGATGGAAGCTGATCAGCTACATCTCTGCTGAGTTCTGAACAAGTTGACATTTCTGGACAAGCAGCAGGGTAACCTAGCCTCCATCAAACTCCAGTGGCTATGCCAGACCCATGGGAGCTCAGTTAAGACAAGTTATGCCTACACTAGAGTCTGCAGAGTGGACACACTGTGCAAATTATTCCAGGGAACCGATCAAAACTAGGGCATCATGTATGAATAGTGCTGATGGACCCCAGGGTGCAGTGTTCTCCATAAAAGACCCTTACCATGGATTTTCAAAATTAAACCTCATTTTGGATATCTTTGGACATACCTCTGCATAACTGAAGGTAAGTTTCCATTCAAGTTATGCTATAGGAAAGTTAGCATAAAATGGTTCTTAATTGAAAAAAAAATAAACAAACACATTTCTCTCAGACATTTATAGCTACCTGTTCCCCAGGCAAAATTTGTCCTGTAACATCTACAACATCTCAGAGCAAGACTTCACGCCCAAATGCATGGAAATCTAGTACCTTTCTTAAACAGAAAACTCCAACTTTCCATCTTCCAATCCCCAAAAAGGGACTTTTCAGTTCCCAGAAAATCATGGCAATATCTCACGCTACATGTTGTACTCGAACAGCTCATGGAAACTATTTGTTCCTGTCACTTCACCCTCATGACATAGTTGCGACTGATTTCATTAAGTGGGGGAGGTTTTTCAGTGAAGTTTGAAGTTTTATATTAAAGTGCATGTTGAAACCTGTGGAATACCTTCAGAAGAAGGAACAAGAAGAGAGCAAACATCCAGCTCTTCTCAGCTATGAACATCATCTGGTGTTTGCATCCACACACCGCAGCAGTTGCTGCTGTGTTAAGTGCCAGGAGCTTTTCTTTTGTCCTTTACTGACATGAATATTGAACACGACCCATGAAGAAAAATATCAATTCCTCCCTCTAAAGGAAAACCTAACAAAAGAAAACATCTACTTCATGCATTGTCATGACTTCGAATCAGGAGCATTGCTCTCAGTTACACGGAAGAAGCAAAAAAAGTGCCCCAAAAAGGCAGAGGGAGAGCTCATCGGCTTCAGTCGGCAGGATATGTCAGTATGCCCACACCTTTGCCACATAATGTGGCAGAAAAGGTGTCCTCATTCTTGACCCATTTTCTTCTGCAAAGAAAGGCAGCACACAATTTTTGAGAAGACAGTTCCAAAAGTGCAACAACACAAAATAAACCTCAGGGCTTGAATTTCCACAAGCTGAAAAGTCACCACAGTGGCCCTGCCTGGTTGGCTTTTTCCTTTTTTTTTTTTTTAATGTGTTGTATTTGTATTCATGCACATGCATCAGCACTGCTCAGGCTTTTCAATTCACATTTTTTTCCGTTGTTTAAATATTTTCTTACAATTTGTCATTAAAACCAGCAGTTCTGTGCACAAGGCACGGACTGCCACAACTGCTTGCAAAAACAAAGCAGGGTAGGAATAGGAGGCACACAAGAGAGAGCCAGCAATGTTTTGATGCCAATCCATCTGTCCAGCTCCCCTGTGAGATAAGCCATTTTCTGTGGGCTTGTTTAAATTTTACATTATTATTTTAATGTAAACAATATCCATTATTTGCTTCTTTCAGTTTTCTTTCTTCAAAGAATGGCACAGGCAACAACCTGGATGAGTATTTACTGAGGTTTTATACAGAATTAGGTCTTTGTGTTCCTAACTAGGGCCAAAAAGTTAAATTATTTATATGGTACAAATGTGGACTGTCACATAATTTTCAAAAACCATTCAGATATACTCAAATTATATGGCACTTGGCCAGATGTTCAGGCTTACATGAGATTTCTGTGACCTTGTACTGATTTTCTCTTAGCAAAGAAATGTTATCCTATGCTCTTTGCAGAAGCGTCTGTTTTGGAAAAGTCTGAATAAATACACTTATCAGCTCTACTCTGAAGTGCCATTTGTGTCACAGCCAGCTGAATAGCTGAAATGAGATAGCTGAAATGTTAAACTTCTATTAGAGTGTATCATCCCTTAAAGCTTATTCCAGTAGGTGCAGGAAATTACCTGAGGACTTTCTGACAATTTCCACAGATCTGTTATGCATCTGAAGGGAAGAAGCACAGGAGGAAGAAAACACAACCTGAAATGACGAATGCTGTTTTACTTAAGTCGTATCTTGGCTGCAGTATGAGAAGCATTTCATTTTTCTCTTAGCAAGAGGATAACATAAACAAGCATTGTGTGTTCCACACCGAGTGAAAATTATCAAAACCCCTCAAATTTTCCAGTGCCCAGGACTGTCTGTTGAATTAAAGAGTATCAACACACTGTTTACTAAGGAGCAAGGTTTTCCTTTGCACTGCTTCTGAAAACTTACTTGCTCTAAGTCTGGTTACCAGCTTTTAAAGGTCATTTCATTTCTGCCATGCACGCTAAATGTATTTCTGGCTAATGACTAAAGGAGGCAATTACTACATTGTTTTGTTACACTCAGTTAGAAAGATTAGACCAAATAAGCATTGATGAGGCACAGACAGAAGTGGAGTTTGTACAAGCCCAGTGTGATGTTCAGTGACCCTCTATAGGTACTGTAAATTATATCTGTATAAGTTCTCATTATTTTAATATAATATACTTCTCAAAATATCCTTAAAAGGCACTGCAAAGATGAAATAAGTAAGCTCACATGCTAAGTGAAGCTCAAAAGGCAGGTAAAATGGGGAAGACTAACTGGCCATGTGTCTCTGGATTGAGAGTTGGGGTTATAACACTGTTGCCTGGCAAAGCCCTACCATGGGAAGCATACTTTCACCACAGTGTACTGACTTTGCTCAAAAGCATTTATTAGTGCACTAGACAGAGCCATATTAGACTGTGATATCAATGAATATATTACAGCCAATAAATTAATATTTACAGTGTAAATACTTCTGTCTCGTTTTCAAACTTTGATTGAATAATTTCCTGGTTGTGGTTCTTCACAGTGTTTTTTAATACCTCAGTTTTACAGTTCAGGATATTAAGGCTTCCAAGACTTTTAAATTTTTTTAATTTTTAATTGTAATGACAGAAGAAGAGGTCACACTCCTTTTGGTAACTAGATATTGTCCACTCAAGTGATTTCATCATGTATCACGATTCCTCAGCTGGTGTCTCACAGGCAGTCCAATTGTTATTTGCTTACAAAATCCTACTCATACATAGGGCTATCACACTGAGTGGTGGTAGCCATCATAAAAAGTTGTTCTATGGTGTGGTCAGAAGGAATAGGGAAAAAAAGACAAAGAAAAAGAAAACTAAGAAGAGACAGCATTTTTTTTCAGTGGTCTGTAGGGACAGGACTAGGGCCAATGGCTGCAAATGGGAGCACAGGAAGTTCCGCACCAACATGGGGAAGAACTTTTACACAGTGAGGGTGACAGAGCCCTGGGACAGGCTGCCCAGGGGGTGTGGAGTCTCCTTCTCTGGAGATATTCAAGACCCGTCTGGACGCCGCCCTGTGCAATATGAGCTGGGGAGCTGCTTTGGCAGGGGGGGTGGACCCCATGAGCTCCCGAGGTCCCTTCCAACCCCTACGATTCTGTGATTCTGTGAAAATGGAAATAAAAGTAAGATTAAAAAAAGGAAAGAAGGAAAAGAAAAAAAGAAAGAAAAAAGAGAACAGGAAATGAGCTGTGAGAGAGGGTGGTTGATTTGTAAACTTTAAAGTAGGCTGAGTGAACCTTTTAAAGGAAGGTTCTATTTTTTAGAGAGAGGTAAAGACAAACAAGGATGACTGAGCCAATTCCAAGAAAGCTTTCAAAATACTTTTGTATATGAAAAGGAATATTTTGGCCATCTTAACCTCCTGTGAGCTAAGCAATATTCTTTTTCCTTTATTGTACAAAAATGTTTTGTCAGAGGGAAGGAGCCCCTAAGAGAAAGTTGCCTCTTGTGACTGTCTTTGCAGGCCACACTTCAAGAAAAAACCTTGACATATCTCATCATTCTTCAATTTCTTTTTTTATTTAATTTTAAAATATTAATTTATGCACACATTGAAGAAGTGAGAAGGGCTGATCTGCTATTGCAGAACTGTGTGCAAAGTGAGGTGATATCCATATACACTGTCAGGAAGATTTACAGGCCTGTTTGATGGAGTGGAAGTTTTCTTGGCACACAGATTTCACAGAGCTGGCTGCTTTTGATTTCCAGAAAGTAATCACAGGGTGTAGTGCAACTGATAAGAACAAATAGAGCTTTTAGAGAAGGCAAACACTGACATCATTCTGTCATTGTTGGTGGGGCAGCAAATGAGCATGCCGAGCTCAGAAATGCTGCGGGTGAGGGTGGGAAATGGGAGCCATTTCTGTAACAGACAATTTAACTTCAGGTGTCACTAATCAGAAAAGGGCAGGACCTTCAACAAACAGGGAAATAAGAAACAGACCTGCAGAGAACTGGGAACGTCCTTGACTTGGATGGGGCATCCGAGCCGTGAACAGACCCTTACCTAAAGCCAGAGGATGCTCGCCTGTGTTGAGGAAATGGGGTCATGTATATAAATATAGGAGTTGCATTACTTTGGCCAAAAAATTATCTTTCAAATGTATTTAAATCTATCTAGATGGACTACCTAGTGCGAATATTTAACAGAGCAGCTGCTGGTGTGAGAACTACTGGGTATGGTGTCTTGGAACCAGCCTGTGTCTTTCTGAGGTCTTCATGCTCAGCACCCCAGCCCATCACTCACAAAACATTTCTACCACACCGCAGATGAGAAGGTGATATGAGAAAACAGTTGAGGTTTTTTTCTACCCAGAGGTTATCAGCTCATTTTTTCCCTGCAGACCTCGAATGAAAGGGCAGCTCCTCTTTCCATTTCCTTTCTTGTTCAGTAGCAGTCCCTGTTATAATTAAACCTACCTAGAGTCTGGGTCTAAGCTTCAGTTTAGGTTAACCTGGGTTAAGCTTAGTCTGTATTTGAAAAGAAATTTAAAAGGACACATTGTATTTGTGTTGGGTCTGGCTGAGCTGGAGTTGGCTTTCCCCTCAGCAGCCCTCACGGTGCTGTGCCGTGTATCGGTAGCCAGCAAGGTGTGGGTAACACACCGGTGTTTTGGCTCCTGCTGAGCAGTGCTGGCTAAACAGCTGCTAACTGAGAAAGGAGAATGACTCTATCGGAGCAAACCCAGTCAGCCTGCTGGTATCTTTGGAGTGCCTGTCACCCTAATACCTGACCTTTTCCCGCTGATTTCATTAGAGATGTTTATCTTCTTCATCTTTCCAGAATGAAAAGCTTTAAAAGTAAAAAAAGGGAGCAATACCTATTACTTGCTTCCATGATGTATTTCCACAGCAGTTTCAGAAGCCACAACCATGGACCGCAATCCTGTTACGCCAGGCAATGTACAGCTACAGCATTCCTAGCTCATGGAGCTGATGCGCAGCTTTAGGACAAGGCAAGCATGTCATCAGGTAACTATATAGAGCATTTCAGAGCAGATGTACCTGATGGACCCAATTCCTTGTTATTCTTGTGAGCCCTTATGTTGTTCAGTTATATCTCTAACCTCTTGCCTTTAGCTTGCAAACAGTGCTAACCACTTAAACCTTCACTGCCTTATACTTTTTATATTCCTCTGTCTCTGTGGAGTTGAATGCTTCCTGAGACAAAGTTATGAAGTAAGTTTGATAGGAGCATCTCTGGCTGCATAAGATGTTGCTGAGTCTTGCCAGCCGGCTCTGCACATCCTATTGGCCAACAAAATCCCCCAGTGCCCGGCACCAAACCACAGCAAGTGAGCCCGAGCCTTGTTACTAAAATGTAGCAGTTCATCAAAATCTTTCTCCCATCCCAGTATTTCATATTACGTAGAAGATGAGAAATATTTATACAGAATCACCCGTCCTCTCTCTTGGTCAGAGAAACTGGCTAATGCTCTTTTGATCTGTGCATGTGTCTGTCAGTTATTTTTGCAGTTTCCTGTTTACAAAATACTGGGAGAAGACTTGTTATTAAAAGAAATTAAAAAAACCCAACCAAACCCTTTTACAGCCATCCTCATTGTAACCACCCAAGCATGGCAAAAGTAAATTCTAATGATCTTAAAGATTTACTCTCTGGTTTATTTCTGCTGCAATTTATAGAGGATGTAGCAATATATCTACATTTGGGGTCTGCTGATGAAAGAGATGCAGCACACAAAATTGCATTTGGGTTTGAAAGCTCAGGTCATCAAAGCATCATAAAACCTACATTGCATCCTCTTTATGTTGGTGGAAACATGGACCCTCTGTACCCTATGAGACTTCAACTTCCCTTTAGGTAGTATTTTTCCTTAAATTTGGGATTTATTTAAAGATCTCAAGTCTTTAATAGAGAAGGAGGCAAAAAAAAAAAATAGCTCAGACAAACTATTGACTTGAATTTTTGTTTCCCAGGTGATGCTAGGAACAAAGCAAGAGTTAAAATTCAGACAAACCTCTTCCTGTTTCCATAGATCAGACTTTATTTATAGATTTAGCCTATATGCAGAATTGCACCTGCCTGATGGAGGAGTATTTTTAAACTGGGGGTGTTCTTAACTAGTTGAATGAAGATATCCTGAAGTCAATGTAAGCCCGGGCTGTAGCTGTTGAGTTTCTGTGAATAGTGGCAGTTTTGCAGTAGTTCTTGATGTCAGCAGTATAGAGAAACCACATTAAATAAATGAAGGTGTCAAACAAATTTTAGTCAACCAAGTTAATGTCATTGGTGTTCTGACAACACTATTACCAGGAGAGCCATGGTTTAATCCCAGCCAGCAATTAAGTACCAGACAGCTGCTTAGTTTCATTCAGAAGAATGAAAGTAAGAAGACTTGTGGCTTGAGATTAGAACAGCTTAATAATTGAACTACTACTAATTAAAAAAAACCCCAAAACAACAAAGAAAAGCATAATAATAATAATATATAAATAAACCCTAATAAAAACAGGGGATGCAAAGGGAAAACAATTGCTCACCACCTGCCAAACGATGTCCAGTGAGTCCCTGAGCAGCAATCACCACCCACCCCCTACCACCTCTTTATATACTGAGCATGATGTCATTTGGTATGGAATACCCCTTTGTCCAGCGTAGGTCAGATGTACTGTTTGTGCCTCCTCCCAACTTCTTGTGCATATCCAGACTTCTCCCTGGCAGGGCATGAGAAGCTGAGAAGTCCTTGACTTTGTGTAAGCACTACTTAGCAACAATGAAACTTTATTGTGTCATCAATGTTATCCTCATAGTAAATCCAAACCACAGCACTATACCAGCTGCTAGGAGGAAAATTAACTTTATCCCAGCCAAAGTCAGGACAAGGCACAAGAATGTTAGTCATAACATCACATGCAAACACGATGCTGGTTGGGGCACCTCATCATCCTGCCTGCTACTGAGGGTCATTGGTGGTGTAATGGAGCCAGGAATACTGGCTCCATACTCCTTTTCCACAGGCAGAGGTGAGAGGCAAGAACCCCAACTCAGGGCTTGGGAAAAAAGTGCAGTTCAAGTCAGACTGAAATAATCCATATCCATTTGCTAAGATTAACTGCCTAAGTGCTAAGTAGATTAATTAAGTTGCAACTCCTTGGATAACCATGCAATGGAGCAGGAAGAGAGACAGTTCAGTCCTGTAGTCTTAAGTGGACTATACTAACTGTCCAAACCAGCATCATGAGCGTGACACAGAGTGAGCCTCATTTGCAGGACTATTACTAAGCCAAGTACATGGATGAGACATGAAAAGCACAACAGAACACACATGAGTTTACCAATCTTGTTCTTAGTGTGCTTTAGCTTGTCCTGACACAGGACTTCCAATCTCAAACCAGAATGCGATCATTACTTCACAGCAGCCAGTTCAAGAGGGGATAACCACCAAAAAACTGGCAAAGGCCCTGTGTGCTCCTCAAGTTCTGTTATTAGGCAGATGGCCCTCATTAAATACTAAACAGGTAAACAGAGAATTAAAATTGAGATCATCCCAGGCACTAGAATATGTCTTGATGTTAATTACAGAGCTTGTGGTTTTCTTGGTTTTTTTTTTTTAAAGCTACCAAAATAACCAAAATAATAATAAAAAGAAAAAACAGAGGTCTGCCTGCTCTGGAAAATATTTGTCAGGGTTTGTTGCTACAGAAGTGGTACAGATGAAGAGATGATATACATGAGGCATAGGTGGCAAACTTGTCGACTGAGTAAGACAACTAGCAGGAGCTCTGAAAATACTCTGCTGCCTCATAGCCTCTGTCAGCCATAGAAAAAGAGAGGTCATGCTAAATTTGGTTTATTCTTCAACTGCCAGATGTTGGAAATGACCATATTACCACAAAAAATATGAGCAGCTGTTAAAATGGCAGAATTCTTTGCTTCTAGGAACCAAATTTAATCAACAATTTATTAATAGTCTTGCAATGAGATTATGATTCAGAGACTATTAAACTCTGGCTTGGTGGCCATCTCTTAATTTACTGTTTTTCCTCCAACAGTTCCCTGAATACTATACATCTCCTCATTGTGTTTAAGTAGAGAAGTAGGCAGAAATACATGGAAAGACCAAAATCTAACTGCACCCACTTACAGCGCTGTCTTGATCAGGGACCTAGCCTGAAGGTCACCAGGCCTTTTAAAGATTATGACTTTCTTGCGCAGGGGACAAAGTCTCAGGGTTTGTGGAAATCCAGAGTCCCACTTGTGAGCCCCAGAGCAATATGGCATGTGGCAGTGTTTTACCACGCAGTAAAGGAAACAAAGCTATAATAATGAGACAAAGAAACATCAAGATTTTAGTGACTGACCTTGAAAAGGAAGAAAAGAAAATCCTTTTGCTTTATTCAACTTCTATGTAAACATCAGGAGATGTCTTTAGCAAATACTTTTCTCATACAGCATATGTTCATGGTGCAGTGATTACAGCATTATTTCAGAGACCAGTATAATCACTACTGACAGGCATTTAGGGCGGGTTTCAGAACAACCCAGGAAAGAAGATCCACACCAAAGAGTGTTCACGCCCAAGCTGGAGCAATTTGAAAGGCTGCTTTGTGAACTAGAGTTGCTATAGCATAGACAGAGCCAGATGAGGAGCCACGCTGGATGGACGCAGAGATTTCAGTACAGAATATTGAGTAGCAAGGAACATTTAGACAGCACAAACTGTTTCTAAAGGCTCTGGGAATGCTACTCTGTGTCTACTGCACTGCTCAGGTACAGCCTGTCACACACTTCTGGAGCAGTGAGGTAATTCCTCCCTGCGTTGCTGGTAAGACGATCTAGCCTCCCTCTAAGCCCTAAAAAAACTTTGACAGAGGATGAAATGACCCTGATACATAAATGCATTCACATTTCAGATACCTGCTCTTAGTATTCAGCAGTCCTTGGACAGCTGCCATTGGCTTTGCTGTCAATACTCTGCCTTTGTTGGGACCTTGGAAGCCAGGTTTTACTTACATTTTCAGTGTTGACTTATTTCTTCATTGATTTATTTAAAGTTTTAGAGCTGGAAAAATTGGAACAAGTGTTAACACTCATCCAAGCACACCCCCCNCAGTAAATATACATAATAATATTATATATAGCTTCATTTAAACCTAGTATTTTGTTGTGCGTAGGTGACTACCTTCTCTGGAAGACTTCTTGTACTGTGTGAATGAATTAACACTAATGGTCCCTCTCCACACGAATTTAATCCCTCCTGACACTCTTGCTATGATGTGGTCACCTCTGATAACAGCTTCAGAGACCAGAATCCATCCTATATGCACTACTGGCTATGGGGTAAATGATTTACCACCTTGTGCATTGGTATTTATACGCAGGCTGCCTGAAGTAATGCCTCTGTTGGAGAATGTTGTTCAGTTCAGAAGATTTTTCCAAGTATGATAATACATTCTTTATGGTTTCTGGACATGGAAGAAAGAGTTGAAGACAGTCTTCTTTAAGGACATACCCTCAAATTCACAGACCCTTTACAGTGCATTTTTAGTGACAAAAGATTAAGAGACTACTCAATTTTTCATATACATCATCCCACTGACATGCTTCTGACAAAAAACTCACGTAATCCATCCTTCAGTAGCAAATGACTGTATTATTTTCAGCTTCACAGTTATTTAGCCATAGTTTATGACATTGTCCTGAATGTCAAAGTAGATGGCAAATCCTTGTCTTGCTGTTGTTTGAGACTTTTTCAGCTGCCCTTGTTGGTGGGATTTGCTCATCTGCTGCAGTGTTCGTTGTGGATTTTCTGTCTTTTCCTCTTGATTCATTGCAAAAAAAGAATCACGTGATTCATAAAGTGTAGACACAGCCTGAAAAAGCAAAGAAAACTCCAGTAAAAGTAATGTTTACCCATAAAGTCTTTTTAAAAATGAACCTTTAGACAAGACAAAGCATCTAGCACAGCCTGAGGGAACAGAGAGAAACACGAGCCACGGAATTATAATTTCAGAGGGAAAGTATCTCAGTACTAACATTGAAAGTCAAAGTCTTCCTATGTTTGGATTCAATTAGCTTACTTAATTAGATACCAGCCACAAAGTACTTATTTAGAATACCAAGGATGTCAAGTTCCAGTGTAAACCAGGTTCTATGAAACCTGAAATGGCAAAGCTTTTGTATCCTTTGAATCATTTAACCCTAATATTTCCAAAGGGTTTTTATCACACTGTTTCTTCTGGATGGATGCTGTTTTTTATGCAATAAGCTAGCAAACTGCTGTGATACTAAGACGGTTTTCTGGACTGTGCAAAAATCATCCTGTTTTATTCTCCTAAGCACATGTAGGATTTGGGATCTTCAGGTAAGTCCTTTAGCAAAACCTGAGAATTAAAGTCCTGTCTGAAATGGGCACAAAGACCTGTGCTCACAGACATCTCAAATCAAATTTTCAAGCTGACATGGTATAAACCAGTAAAAAGGTGGAAGTCATGAAGTTTTTTTGTCTTCATGCTTATACTTTACTCGGTGTGTGCATTATTTTTGTTTTAAGAAATGATGGTCAGAACAGAGAGAAGTGGCTGCTGGCCAGATGTCAAACAGGAGGCATGGTAGGTGCGGCTAACTAATCTGCATTGTGCTTCTGTGCACTTTTGCACAACCAGAGCCCCTCAGGAGTGCAGACTTTGTGTGGTTCCATGAGCGGGAAGTTTGCATTAATGCAACAGCAGTGCCTAGATTTGGGCTGGAACCTGCCGAATTTAGCAATCAAAAATTCCTCAGCAGCTCCAAGAATTTCCTCAAGGGCTGCATTCCCCCACAGCTGTCAGAACTGCCTGGGAAACACTCCCTGAGCATCTCAACTCAGGAAATATGGGGTGACGGTGCAGAGAGAGCAAGCCACGTGCTATACAGTTGAAGCACAACTACAGTGGCCATCTTTGTCATGTTCACTCTCAGGTTAAGCTAACTTGGAGCTATGTGTTGTCACCTGACGTAATCGCTCAGTGTTGTTATGGCATGTGATACAGGTGAGAATAAAATCCATGCCTTGATTCAAGTTCTGCAATACAAGACTGCTGCCTTCACAACCCCAGGGACTGGAAGAAACCATGACATAAATGGGAGACTGTAAATAGCCTTGTGGAGGTGTGCAGAGCCTTCACATTTGCTGTTCTAGAAATGGTCCCCAAACTTACCCAGAATGTGCAGCAAATGTCCAAGCTTAAACAGAAAAGTGTAAGCAAGGTAAAAATCTAGTGTGAACTTTTCATAGACTTACACTTTTGCACAAAATGGGAAGAAAAAAAGAAAAAAGAAATCAAACTGATCATGTTCTGCAACACAATTGAAAGGCAATGAATGCAGCTCCAGAGACACCATAACATTTGCTCACCACTATGGGCTTAACTTGTTTGAAATATAGTGTCCATGCACATCGTATGTAGTGGCTTAACTAATCTACTGGATCTCTTGAATGATTTATGAGGTCCAATTATGCTTTAACATTCAAAATGCTACCACTGTGAAATCACTCTGCTTTCATTAAAATAGCAATAAGGTCTGTTACATGAAAGAAAACACTGAACCTGTATCATGACACATCACTGTGGCTAACAGCTGCTAAACTACAAGGCAACAGCAAAAGGTCTGTTCTAACTGCATTCAGACATACTCTGAATGAGTCTTGTCCATACAAACCCTGAGCTGTTACTGGCTACTAGTGAACTCTTCACTCTGCACCACCTCTGATGCTTGCCTACTCATTCTCAGCCTTGTTTTCTTATGTCTTCATTAAATATTAACAAGTAGAAGAGCTTATAGCTAGTAATTAGAATATTTTATTGCTATGACCTGACCATGTCATGCCTTGTATTTTTTTAATTTCCTCCTATAATACCTCCTGTAAAGGAAAGTCCTTTAGCTTCAGTGGGAATCTACATATTATGGGAAATGAATTTTCCCAGCTATATATTTTTTTTAATAGAATGACGACTACTGCAGACCGTTATTACTGTTTTATTACCTGCATCCTGATATAATCTCTTACCATGATTTCAGTACTAATATGACCAAAACAAGACTGAAGCTGGGTTTTCTAACAGCAGAATTCAGGAATCTGTAAGCTCACTAACTGCAGTTGTGACCATGGACTTTAGCATTTTTCATCTCCTGTCCAAACCTGTCCAGCCGATTGTCATGAAAATTGTGCCTGCCTATGCAAGAGTTAAACTAGGAATTCTTTCCCTTGCCCAGTTTATGTTTTAATGTAATGAAAAGGTGAATAACTGCCTGGAAAAAGGAGCTCGCCTGAAATCTGCAACCTGCTCTCAGCAAGTGTTGCCTGATCTAATGGCCCTATAAGCTGGAGCTGGTCCAAGCTTGGTATACAATTATATGCCATACAATTATTTGCCATATTTTACTACTTCTACCCTTCTTTCACTCAGTCTCTATACTGATATTCTCCACTTTTTGCTGCCCTCTTCTCCAGGTAATTTTAGAGTGTCACTAAATACAATGGAATCCAAAACCTTCCTACTAGAGAAGTAATCTCTTATTTCTGAGTATTGTCTTTTGCACAAAACCATTTTTTTTTTATTTCTTATGCTTTAAACCTTTTTCATGTGCAGTGAGATGCTGTCCTAGGAACAGCAGCTAGTTGCATGCTTTCTGTTCAGTGCACTCCCCAGTGCTTCATTTTGAAAGTCCTTCTCTTACAGCAAGAGGCTTTTCATAAACCACTTACCCATTCAACAGAATTACACGATGAGTTTTCCTCAGTTGCTTCAGTGGCAGATTCATTTCTCCCACAAAGTTCTGCAACTTCAAGCACTTGTGTCTCCTGATGCCTTCCTGCTGGTGCAGAAAGTCGTGCAGAGCCTTAGCAAAAAACAAGGTACAGTCACTGCTCCCTTACCGTGCATATCCAGAGCCACACTAGTACTTCTCCAGAGCTCAATAAAGCTCTGAAATAAAGACTGTGGAGGGCTTGTGTGGATAAGTCTTGGTGATAGGAGCTAGAGCAGTTTTCAGCTTGCAGATAGCATCAACTACCTTGAGGTGTGTGGACACCCCTAATGTGATGGAGAGCTGGTGAACAGTGTTTCTGCTGTGAAAAACAATCAGAAGAACTGATCATTTCACCCACCCTGAAGTTGACACCTACAATGGGTCAGTTCATACAGTTGCCTGTGCCAACTCCAGTGACCACAATAAGAGCTCAGGGACTTCACTTGTCTACATCACCTCCCTCCACTTTTTTTAATCTGAAAATTAACCTGCATCTCAAGTCATAGATATTCTCCTTATACTCCAGACAGCTCACAAGCTGAGTAAGCCTCACATTGCAACCATAATACTTACGCTACAGTTACTCAAGAGGCTGCCTTGGGTTATATGTCACTGTACGCACTGCCTGAAGGTGCCCTGCATTTATGCGTGTCCTATACCCCTGCATTCACTGCTTTTTCTTGGGATTTCTTCCATCCTCCATTTCAGGATTTTGCAAAAAACCAAAAATTAATGAGTTGATTAAAAATTCACAGTTTAAAAAAACGTATCTCAGAACAAAGTCCCCAAGGCTGGGTCTTTCAAATGTCACCTCCAGGTGTCACTACGAGCAGAAGACTATGATGCAGGGCTAAGCCGTGGCTCCTCACTTTTTCGGTCTGCTAAGAAATTATCAGAATTTATATCCTTCAGTGCCCTAGCAAGGTCAAGATCTTCAGTCTAAGTGATCAATCTTCCCAGAAAGAGAAATAAAGGCAAGTGGCTGCAAGAACACTCATTTGAACTACAAACTGTGTCTCTGATCCCTCCTTTCAGCTTGAGATGTCCCTGGCAGATCAGGACCAGGTGAGGAAAATTTTTATGTGGAAATTCCTGCTGGTGATGCCTCTGCACCTGTCCATCCATCTCAAAACAAGTATCAAAGAGAGCATGTGTTAATGGAAATATTGTTACTCACCAGAAAGTTTTGAGTGCAATTTCTTTTTGTAGCAAAGACACAAGATTCCCACTGCCACTGAGAGAGGAATGATGGCCCATATTGACAAATCTCTCTTTTTCAATGAATGAGCTTCTGCAAGTATATATTTTAAGTAAATTACTATTCAAAGATACAATAGAAGAACACCACCATAGCAAAAAATTATAGTTGAAAGTTAAAAATTACTTCAGGATTGAATCAGTCCACCCCCCCACTCAAGTGCAAGGTCATCTACACCACTCCTGAGGGATCCATGCTTGATGAAAAGTAACATCAATCCCTCCTCTAGCTCCTGCGGTTTGACAATCCCCCCCGCCCTACCTCATCCAGTGTCTAACATGATTCTTTTCTGCTCATACTTTCAGGCTATTACTACTTGACCAAGTAAGAGATCAGATCACGTAACTCATTTTAGGAGCCTAGGTTGTTTTAACTCTTTAACAGCCTTTTACACTCATTTCCCACCGTGTTGAACACTACTTCATTTGTCCTCTGCCACTGATGTTTTCTAATTCTTTGATAATTTTTGTGCCTCCCTTTGGACTACCAGTTGGCCAATAGGATAAAATAGTTTCCAAAACTAGACTGTTTTGGATGAACAGAAAGGTTACTTCCTGTGACCTGACCAGTCAATATACGAGTGATTTTCGATAATGTTAAATGTCTAGTCTGAGCTAGTCCCCTAGTCTTTTTCTACAGTGGAGAGGTAGGAAAAGAAAGGTAGAGATCAGCATCATCAAGAAGTGATTCGTAGTGTCTTGAGACAGTTGTGAAATATAAGTGAGGTAAATTGTTTTCTTTCCATAATTTAAGGTGAAACGTACATCACTCCTATTGCTGACAAATTTTGTTGCATATGAATACTCTTTGTATTAATGCTTTTCAATGCTGAATTCAGAATCGGGACCTTAAATTGCTCCCCTGCAAAGGTTAGCATATGACTATAATAAAATAAGGAGACATGGCCTACATAAAACGTTTTGTTGCACCAACTTTATGGACACAAATCCTTACGAATTTAGAGCCCACACTGCTCTACCTGCCATAATGATTTATGTCCCACTTTTTATTAAGGACATGTAAGAAAAAGATGACACGATTAGTAAGGCTAAATATTACTGAACAGGGTAGCCATGTGATTGTTTCAGCCACTCCTTACCACCAGACAGATTCACTTGCTGTCTCAGATCTCACCTATTGAATCCCTTCCAAGAAGGAATTGTGTTTGGGCCTTCTGTGAAACACAGAGCAGAGGCACAGCATTTTTGTCAGCCTGAACTAATGATTCCTATTAGCAAACCCTTACAGACAGAAACAAACACTACACTGGGGGTGTTAGGGCAGAGATCTTAAGTCAATTGTCATTAAGAGCCATTCAGATCCTCTCTGTGGTTGTCTCATTCATCCCCAGATCCCCAGAGTTGAGGGAAGAATGTGGGAGAGGGAAGGTTGTGGGAGAGGGAAGGATGTAGGAGAGGTAGGAAATATATAAAAATAGTTCCAACTGAAGAATTGTTATGATGACAAGTTAAGTGGCACTTGTTTGTTCTTGCTATCTTACCTTTCCCTTGAACAATCACCGTTGTCCCATTTCCACATAATTTCTTACAGAAAGGTATTTCAATAATTATCTCACAGTAGTAAAATCCAGTGTCATTTACACTGGCAGACTTTATCACTAGCACATCCTTGTCTCTGTGGGTGGCGTTCGATACATAGAAAAGTTCTGATGATACAGTTGTGGTGATCCCTTCAGTAACACGATACCAGCTTACTCTATACCTCTCAACAGATTTTTCCCAAATACAGGCGATTTCAATGTAGCCTCCAATTGATATAAATATATCCGTTGGTTTTTGAACGACCTTTAACTTACTGGGATCTGTAGCTAGTGGAGAAATACACACAGATTTAAAAGTTAATGCAGCAATGAGATGACATTACAACTGCATCATCTACGATCACAGTATTTAAATTAATCCTAAAACTGTAAAATCATTATGAGATTAATATTTAAGATTAGGTACTACCCACTTCTCCTTTGAACAATGACAATTACTTTCTGGCTAAAGGAAACTTAATCTGATGTGTTAATGCCTTCCATCATTGTGTGTGATAAATGAAGACTTTTTGTGGACTCACTGATCAGGTTTTTTTATATAGAATAGAAATTACAAAACAGGTTTTATACAGCCTTTTATAATAGAGGTTGAATCTGAAGCATGTTAAACACTTAATCTGCCAGATAGAATGACCAAAAGGAGTAATTCAGAGTGACTCATCAGTGAACAGTGAAAGACTCATCAAGATCAAAGAAAAATCCTTCTTATCACCATGAAGGGGTTCTTATCCTGCACTGCTTCTAATTAGTGACAAAAGCACTGCATTTTTAAAACTTAATTTTGTTTAAACTTCTTTCATGAAGTTTTTGCTGACAACTGATGTAGCATGTAAACAACAACTTAGAAGCTGTTCAAGTGTCAAGGAACCAATCACAACCTCAAGTTTTCTGTTCATTTGGCTTTTCATGTAAAACAGTTGTGCTGTAGGCTGTGCTATGTCTCTGTCTTGTGACTTCTACTGTCTTTCTGAAAAATATCATGGAAATATCCCTTTTGCCCTTACTCAATCTTTTATTCTCTCCCTCTCATCTTGTTTCTTAATTTATATGGAAAACCTGCAGTATTACCCAGTACAATTCATATTGAATAAGAAACATGAAAACTTATCTGCTTCATATTTCAGTACCTATGTGATCTAGAATGAAACCTCCTTAGCATTTTAAAATTCTGCATTAAGTGTTCGTCACAATCAATATTCAAGTCCAAGGTCTAAGAAAAACAGTGCTTGTATTAAGTTAACATCATGTGGGGGGTTGAACTGTACACTACACTTTTTCTACAACAATCCATTTATGAAAATGCTTTCTGATTCCCCACACATTTTGACTTCAGCATTGTGAAAATACAGTTAACATTCTTGTCTTACATGCAAGTCTACTTGGGGTGGATATATCGTGAGAAGTTTTTCAAATCAAGCTCAAGAATTACAGATGACTATAAACAAAACAAAGAAAATAAACAGCACTTACCTAAGGAGCCAAAACACATCATTAAAAGGAGTTTAAATGAAATAACAATCATCACCATCATGTAGGATTATTAGCACATGCATCAGGGTGTCTTTGCCAAAGGTCAGCAGAAAAACAAATGAAAGCATGTCAGATTTGTAGCTTAACTTCCTCTTCCCTCATGTGGTGAAGATGATAGAAACTGAAACGCAACCCAAATTTTCCCTATGCTCTTTGAAACTGCCATCATAGATATTTCTGGTTTAGAGCCCAGCTGTATTCTGTCTGAAACCAGAATATTTCTTCTTTAAACTGTAAATCGCGTCCTACCTGGTTACTTTTCAGCACTAGATTAGCCTCTCTTCTGTTACGACATAAAGAACTGCTTTTCCTTACTTGCAGTGGTCTTGCACAAACATTTGCCATTGCACTTCTGCAATCCTTCATTTAAAGGCATTTTATGAAGATGACATTTGTTTAGGTACTGTGTACATGGTTTTCAGCAGCCTCTTCCAGCCAACCTGATTCAGGTTATAATATTAAATAATTCAAAGTTTCTTTTTACACCTGGCTTTTCAAAAACTTCTTCCTCTGTGATAGGCTTGACAGGCTCATTCTGCCTTGAAGGTGACTTTTGTTGATTGGAAGTTTCTGCTGTTTCATTAGCCATCTCTCTTTTATCTACAAAGAGTTTTTCTTCCCAGATCTCATTTTCAGAAAGGCATTTTCTGACTGTGCCTTTCACATCCAGCGTGGTCACAGGAGTATCTGTTATTTCAGAATGTTTGCTTCCCAACTTCTGCCTGCTGCCAGAATCATTGCTGCTTGATCCTGATGAATCTTACCCGATCAACCTGATGAATCTTACCCGATGCCAAAGAGACGGTGACTGTATACAGGTTACACTGATGCCCCTATTTTTCCTTATCACACATTTCACTGTCATCTTGCTGAAATCTTGCCTAAATTCTTCCCTCCCGTGAAAAGTACTTTTCTACTTTTGCCCTAATGGCAGCACTGCTCCTTTGGCAGGAGCAATGGAAGAAGGCTGAGTCTGAAGCCCATCCTCGCAGTGGCACCAACGTCCTGCAACATCAGTGGGAAGCGATCCAGGACACCATGCTGTGTGTGCGAGGTGTCTCACCATTACCTCTACAGGTGCAGGTGTATTAATGCAACATCAGTGTCCTGTGTATTAACTAAGGCTTGGTTCAGGAAGATCATAAGCATGGGTTACATAAAATGATCTACAGTTACATCATCAGGCTAAGGGCCATGTTGAAACTTCTTTACCTTCAATAATTAAAATAAAAATCTACAAATACAGATAACAGTATGCTGCTTAATATTCTTCAGTACTGATTTTTGGCTGCAACCCTGAATCATTTATATTGCCTGTCCAGAGCAGTGGAACACAAACATTGCTTCCATTTTCTCAACCTACCCTGTCTTAGTCCCTTGACAGAGGTTTCACATGCAAAGGTACCACACCAGACAAAACTGTCCCACAGTGTTCAGTTGGGTAAAACCAAAATCGCAGAAGTTAAAAAATCAAAGATGACATGCTGAGAACATGAATTGTTTAAATTAAGAATGTGACAAGAACCTGCCAACCACAAAATTTCCTAGAACTAACATCGGGTTTGAGCAGCACTGGGCAGGTGTCCACAACAGCTGAGCTGCAATTTGTACTGAGGACACAGCCACATTTAAAGCCTAAAGCGCTGCTTCCTTCCATTTGTCAGCAACAAAACTTGATGCATCAGCTCACCTGCTCACCTTACAAAAGTAGTTTCCAGTGTCATTTAGATTGCTGAGTAAAATTAAAAACAGGACAAGAGCAAGGATAAATGCCACAGAGAGCTGTAGGCTATCCCCGTTTCTGATGGTACCCAGCTGACTTACTTATCACCTCTTAGAGCTAGTGAGGACATAATAAATACCTTTAAATTCAAGTGAATGAAAGCATATATTAAAGCAAATAATTATAAATCATACTTAAGGCTATTATTTAGTTTCATTAAATATTTCTATTAGCATTGACATTCATGTTATCTTTGGTACTACTCATCAAAGATATAGAATAAATTATGCATGTGTAAATTCAAGGGGGAAAAAAAAGAGTTTCTCTTGTATTTAAACATCTGCATTTGTGCATTTATCACTGAGTCATGTGGCTGGCAGCTCCAGCATACAGAACATTTTTGTCTAGAGACTAGGTGAAGCTTTTGCAGTAGTACTGGTAGCAGCTTATATTTACACTGAAAGATGCTTTGGTTCTTACCCAAGGATGCTTTGGTTCTTACCCAAAGCATCTACTGCCAGAAATGAAACGAACTAGCACATAGAAAAAGGGCTTGGGAGAAAGGTTTATTTTTAGCCTTGCTTATTTCACTGTACCATTTTACAGCACAACCCTACAAACTCTCATCACAGTGCTACTGAGTGGGTGGAAAAATATGGTGACAAAATTTCTTAAGCCAGCTTTGCTTCTAGTACAAGTACATCACCCAAAATGACTATGTGGGTCAGGAAAGCATCTACAACAGAAATATCTGTTTAACTTTCCTTTTTTTATTCAACTTAATGTTAGTTAATCTTGGAAAACTGCATCGATGAGTTTGGCTTCTGTAGATGTATAACTTTTCTGTGTGCTGGCAACGACTGCAGAGCAGCTGCTCAGCACAGAGGCACTCTGTTCTTGGAGAGACAATGATAGTTGGAGCCGGTCTCTTCCAGATGCTCCTCACAAATCCTTCTTCCCCAAACATTTCTCCATGGCATCGAAGAACACCAGGAGAAACAGACTGAAAAATGCATTTGGAAACTTTAAACTAAGGGGACTTAAACCCCTTTCCTCCTCCTTACTCATATGGCAGCCTCTCTTGAGAGCTTGTGACACAAGTATGCATGAGACGGCAGCATTTTTGAGGCCTTACTGTTAGCTGGGAAAGCTTATTAACCTACAGCAGCATTGATGAGAGTATGCGTGAAAGTCAGGGTAGTGAAATGACCTTGCAAATCTGCTGCATTAGAACGGAGCAAAACCCAATTATGTTTATTTGCTATGAAGATTTAATCTGAAATTTTCATACTCAAAACAAAATTCTGGAATACAAGTCAAAGGCATGTTATCAGGGTCTTCCAAAAAAAGTTTGAATTCACATTTGCCTTTTCAAGATCAGCTTCAATTCATAACAAACACTTCAGAAGTTGCACGTGGGCCAAAAGAAAGTTCTGGTGAAAATGGGAATCTGACTTTTGTTGTGCTTCACTTGTGAATCTTCCCTTCTTCCGCCTCCAACACAAGGTGAAAAGCATCACTTGGGCTTTTTATCCACTGCTTGGCGTCAGTGGAACAGACCTCGCCACTTCTCATGGCAGTCAGTGGCATCATCCTAGTATTCCATATGATACATACACAGTATTAATTTTGCCCAGCTATGACCCAAACAAAACCACCAAAACCTGATTTGATGTTGACTCTGGGCCTCTTCTTAGCACACTCATTTATTAGCACAGAAAAAACACATGTGATTTATTTCCCAACTGTGAATAATAAATTATGTCTTGGAGGAAAACCAGCCCCACAGCACAAATGGACTGACAAAACAAATATGCCAATAGTGGATACCACAATTAATTTCCAAATTATTTTTAAGAATGCAAGTGCCTCTTTTACCTGGTCTACTGACTAAAGAAGCGATCTGCAAAAAATTTCCTTTCAAAAGAGCAGCTATGAATTCTTCCACAATAGAAAAAAAAATACTGAGGGTGCTGGCATCAATACATCGATCAGCAGGACTTCCTCAAACAAGGTAAATGCTGGTATGAAAGAGGAACTATTTTCTTTAATTAAGTTTGCACCTGGCTTACTGTTAAAAGAAAGCTTATGAATGAGCTTTTCCTAAAAAGCAAAAAAAAAAAAAACCAAACCTAATAAAAAATTATTTCTCTCATGAGTCCAAGGAGCTCCATGTACTGGCTTTGTGCTAGCCATAATGTCCAAACAGGTACATTTCAGCAAAGTGGATGTAAGTAGAAGTATTTGAGATAAACAGGGCGATGGGAAGGAAAGTGGAATATAACAAACCTGACCATGTGTTTTCCAAGAAGGGGCAAAACATGTAATCACAGAATCCTTTTGGGTGGAAAAGACTTTTAAGGGCGAACTCCATCACTGAGAACATTGACAAAGATTAAAGAGAATGGTCCCCAGTACTGAGCCCTGGGGAACAGGTAAAGCAAAAGCTGCACACCCAAGCAAAACAAACAAAGGAATTCATTCCTTGCTTCCCATGGGCAGAGTGGTGTTCAGCCATCCCCAGGAAAGCATGGCTCCATCATGCTTAACAGTTGCTTGGGAAAACAGTCAAAATCAGTTTGAACGTGTGTGTCCCCCCCCTTTCATTTTCCCCAGCCCCTTACATGCTGAGTGTGACACCATATTGTATGTGATAAATATTTGGTCAGCTGTCCCAGCTGTGTCCCCTCCCAACTCCTTGTGCACCCCCAGCCACTTGCTGGTGATGTGGGGTGAGAAGCAGAAAAGCCCTCGGCTCCGTGTAAGCCCTGCTTAGCATTAACAAAAACATCTCAATGTTATCAATGCTGTTTCCAACACAACTCCAAAACACAGCCCCATGCAAGCTGCTGTGAAGAAAGTACCTCTAACCCAGCCAAACGCAGCACAGTGTGACTGCTTGCCACACCCTCTCCTTCCTGAGCATCCAAGTACACTGCTATACTTCCCCAGCACCCGAATGCACTGCCATTCCCTCCAGCTCTTCCACTCCGTAACTGATCCTTCCTTACATCTAACTGAAATAGAAAACCAAAGCTTATTTACTGTAACACTACTAGACCGTGTTCACATGTGACTTATTCCTCTGCTCATGACATTACACCCACCCTCCTTTGTGTGTCCTATCTGATGTATGGTTTGAAGTAGTATTTAAGTACAGAGCAGCCTGATTTCTATCAAATCTTGATGTAGCACTGCAGGATTTCTCCTCACTGTTTTGATACATGTGAGGGAAGAAAAAGGATGATTATTAAACAGGTACTTCTACAGCCATTTCCATGCCTGCAGGCTTCCATTTTCTTGGGCTGAGATTTTTCACAAAAAAAAGAAAATACAAATTATGCAACATCCCCTCCTTCTAGCAGGAATGCCAGGCTTGGATGCCTCCAGTGCAATACAAAATTTGACTCTGGCAAATTATTCCCTGAGAGCCAATTGCATTGAAAGAATGACAGATAAAATATTCTGAGGGCTTTTTTTTTTTTTTACTTTAAAATCAGAGAGTCTCCACTAATTGAAGTAGAAGAACCTCCAACAGATAAATCATCTGGTAATGAGGTGTTCCTCTTTCTAGTATCCTGCATACAGAAGGTTTTGTAGGATTCATTCTAACATGGCCTACTAGAAAACAGATCAAGGTGGTATCTGGGAAAGCAACGCCCAGAGTGAGCAGCTGTAGGATCCTATACTGCTTGGCCAGGGCTGACCATGTAATTGGTCACAGAATCATGAGAAGGCAGGGGTTGGAAGGGACCTATCGAGATCACCTTGTGCAATCCCCCTGCTAAAGCGGATCACCTCAAGCAGGTTGCACAGGACAGCATCCAGGTGAGTTTTGAACGTGGAGAGCTGCTTGTTCACCAGGACTCCCAGGTCCTTCTCTGTAGAGCTGCTTCCCAGCAGGTCAGTCCTTAATGTGCACTGGTGACTGGGGTTATTCCTCCTTAGGACTCTACACTTGCCCTTGTTGAACTTCATTAGGTTCCTCTTCACCCAGCTCTCCAGAAGAACTGAAGATACAGTTCAATTTTTACAACCTACCAGCATGACGGGCAGTTACCTGCACGTGTGTTCAGGAACACCACTTCACTCACAAAAATATGGATTGTAACAGTACCACCGTGCAACCCTCACAGTATACCCACCACGCTACATGGCACAACCAAGCAGGGAAGGAGAAAAGACCTACATCACTTAGCTGAACACATTCCATTTTACTAATACATACACAAACCCAAATGAAAGATAGCTGCCATCACGCTTTACTGCAGCCTAGTTACAGTGCTGTATGTGCTTCCCCATGGGCTTTTAATGCTGCAGGAAAAGAGCTCTCATTGCAGCAGGGCAGGTTAGGTCGGCATATCGCTAGATCTTCATAGCCAAGTGTGAAAAATAACCAGCGGAAAATATGAAACAGCCTTTCTTCATCCAATAACTGAACGAGGCAGTTTCTGCACTGACTTTAATCAGATGCAGCCAGTTAGTCTACACAGGCTGTCTAGATGGAAAAATTGACCACCAGCGCAGCTCTTCCAGCACTATTTCTCAATAGCTATTATGGAAGAGCCCTTCTCACTCCATTTCCTTTGTTCTTCAACAGTGTCTTCACATGGAGAAATTACTGCTGAATGGCTGAAGTAAATCAGAATAATTTCCACAGTAAAATGTCATTTTTACATGATGCTAGTTCTGGAATTACTACTTGGAATTATTTTACATTCCAATACACTTTTGTACAGCACTGCACCAAGCACAATTCTTTATTACTACTATAGTGTAGTGACTGAGTTGATTCTCATCTCACCTATGTGAATTTTCACAGTGAACAAGTAAAAAAAAGTAGAGATGCCCAATGGGCTGTGAGCAGAATCAGATTCTACAGGTCCACACTGACTAGAGCTAAGGAGAAAAGTAGAAAATGCAGCTTTTCTTTTGAATATAAATATATCCCAGCAAATAGAAAATATAAATATATCCCAGCTTTTATTTTGAATATAAATACATCCCAGAAAATAGAAAAGCTAGCTGCTGTCCAAGTTTCCTTCTGCTCTGCTGCACTACCAGATCTGCTTAGAATTTGCACTTAACTGCCAATTTAACCTAAACACAGTTCTCCATAATTAACTTCAACTTGGTGCTAATGAAACATTTCCTGCTACCACCGAGCATGTTCTTTGAGCCTGAGAAGTACGAAAGTTGACAGCACCACAAGAACCATTCTCCAGCTTCAGATTACGTGATGAGGTTACTGGCCATGTGGCAACAATACACCTTCTGTTGACAGACTAGCTCCAGTTTACCCAGAACACAAGACTGAACAACCAGGACAAGGATACTGTGAAGAAAAACCAACCATTTTAACCCTTAAGAGCCACAATTTAAATTAATTTAATGCAAAGGCACACAAGACCAAGTAGCTGAAGCACATGACAGGCATGTAGCTCCTCACGTGTAGAAACAGAGCATCATTCGGCAGTTCTGTGATTTGGAAGCCACCTCACCTAAGGATAAAAACTCTTCAAGAGAAGACTCAAGATCACCACTAGTTGGAAGGACAATTCAAGACTCTAGGACTAACATGACTTTGTCGGTTCTCAACAGTGAAGCATCACAGAAGCAATCACTTTAAAACCACTCACTGCAAGCAAGAAAATACTCAATATGCTTGCACTGCAACACTAAGGTCATTTCTTAATTGAACACGTTCCAGGAAAAAAGAAAAAGTTGCAAATAATTAACCAACAAAAATACCCACAACTCAGGCTAACAGTTTAATTAAATTTACACTTTATTCCAATACGACTATTTGTTTCATTAACAGCAGTACAATGTTTTTCAAGATCATCACTGGTATCTTGAAACAAAAATTGGATGCTTTTACATATTCGCTCCTGAGATAAAAACCTTATCAATCTTGAAAGTACACAAAGAAAGTCCTTATTTCCTTTGGGTGAACAGTTACTATGTAGTTTTCTGAGGTCTCTGTGCTGTTGGAGAATTCTGTAAAACACAAAAACATTAAAGAAGCAGCTTTACTTAAATGTACATAGTATTTATATCAAAAGTTTTAACTCAACCTTCCTTAAAAGCTGTTGTTTGAGCAGATTCTCCTCCTTAAAGCTTTAAGTGGTACAGAGCCTAATATGCACACATTCATAGTATTAAAACACACAACTCACCACCATTTCCCACACTGACTCACAGAGCAAATGTTAAAAACTCCCCAGTCACACACCTCTTCTTCATCATGAGTAAACAGGAAGCAAGCTCTTAGCTGCAAGTGAAGTAGAGCTCTAAATTTCACCTAGTCCAGCCCAAAACCTCTGCAACCTTTTTACAAGGCACATATGTGGATGGAAGTTAACAGAAAGGGCAATGTCAAAGCAACTAACTGGAATGAGAAATGAAATGAGGTCACCCCTCAGCATTTAACTTGTCAGCCCTAACTTGAACCATATCCACACAGCCCTTTAAGCTGATTACAGTGGGGATTTTTCACTGCAGCTGTCTGTTTTTCTGCAGCACAGGCTTAACCTTAGATTAACGCAACTCATCAGCATCTAACAAAATCAATCTGTGCCACAAGTGTGAATTGATAAAGTAGCCACTTCTACCCTGACAAAGGTAACTCCAGGAAGATTTCGAGCTTTTTAACACTTCTAGGCAAAACAAACCATAAGAGAAATGTGGGACTTGCAGGGAATTTTGGCTAAATGCTATTAACTCGCAGGTTGTTCCAGATACCAGGTCTGTTATACAGAGAAAAATACATTTTTCATCTTGCAAATATTTTTAATTAGACTATTGATAAAGCTTCAACAGTCAACAACGATAATGGACACCAACCACCTTACTCCACCTACCTTTGCTTGGATATTGTGCAGTCTTCCATTTCCACCGCTTCAAAGTGTTTACATCCCAGGTGCCCGTGAGCGATCGCTCTTCTACTACTGTCACTGATCCCAATCCCTTGAGCAAAGACTGTGAGTAAAGAAAAGACAGGGAATCAAAGCACATTTTACTGAGAATAGCATCACACTCACTGGTCTAGTACACAGGTAGACCAGAGTAGAACTTTCACCTCTAGCACGGATCTGTTAAGCAGTGTAATAGAGGCTTTAAAAATCTGCTAGGTCATACAACACAAGGGCAACTACAGATTCACTGGGCTTCAATCTAAGAAGCTGAAGTGTTGAGAGATTCCTCTGTGTTGTGGCAAAGTTCAGAACCTACTAATATCTCCAGAAACTCACACCGCACTTCTTAAAAAGCAGAGTCCTACACCTCATTCCCCATGTTCTTGTTACCCCAATCAAAACTTTATATTTTAAAATAATAAACCCCTACTGTGTATTATAAAATAATCTGGTGCTACATGAAAGACCAAATAAACAAGAAACTAGAAATACACAGTACATAACGGAAGTAACCAAAGTTTCAACAACTCCCAGAAATAAGCTACTGAGGAAACAAAATACTGGTTTCCTTTAATCCTGCCCACATTTCATTAACTACAGGTACAACCTGTGATAACTAAAGAAACAGCACTGGTTAAGGTACTGCAGGAAGCGTTATCCAATCAAGACCCGCTTCCTTGTGAGGTTAAAGTTACACGTGTACTTTTGTATCCATCTTTTGTGGAGTTTCTAGCACAGGAGATGATTTGTTCCAGAACCAGTTCTCTCTGGAACAAAACCACCTCAAGTAGTATTCTGTCTTGAAGGATTAGATTTACCTTCAGATTTACCAGCACAGGTTGAGACAGCACAGGATCCTCTCCAACTTCATACAAGTGCCTAATTCTTAGCAGGACACGAGTGAAGTCCATATCATCTTGCTTCAGTTTACCTTTATGAGAAAACAAAATGCAAGCATTTTCTTACTTTAAACATAAAGCCAACTTTTAAACTCTTAAAAAAAAAAAAATCAGTCTCACAATCTGTACTTAATTCTCATTTTAAAAAATTAGCAAGAGTACTAACATCAAGAAATACCCAGCTCCCACTGTAGACAGGAATGACACTAACAGGCATGATGAATTCATGAAGGTTAAACATTTTACTGTTTGAGTAGAGAAGTCATACAGTACAATTAACTCTCTTGATAGAGGAATTTATCATAGTACTAGACACAGAAAATAGCAACCAAGCCAGCTTCTTTAAGTGTAACATCCAGCCATTATCATGAAGGGACCTACCCAGGCGTATGCTGAGGACCTGCTCTGCATGATTAGAGCTGTATCTCCACCCAGGAATGCTCAGAGTCTGGAGGTGAAGATTAGGTGGGACAGTTACAGGTGAGCTGTGGATTGAATTCTGCTGAAGTTGCCCAGATAGTTTTGGCATATCTTCTCCATGAAAAATGAAAGAAAGCAAACATCAAACATTCATCACACACACAGACCTGGCTAGGGTGCTCTGGAAGGGTAAAGAGTTTTGCTTTTTCTGTCAAGGCAGACGCGAAGCAGATGCTATGCCTTCCCCTCCAAAGCCTTCTGAGATACAAAGCAGAAAGCAGCATGATTTTAACTGCTGGAGAAGTATATTACAATTTTCCGTAAAGCAAATTTCACTGTAACTTGAAGTTGCTATTCCATTACCAGGCTTCAGGTATAGTTAACAAGTCAAACAAATATTTTTTAAAACAATGACTCAAAAATGGTCATTAAGGACTCAGCATCCAGGATGCTGATAGATGGTGTGCTACCTACTTGCACTAATTCCCTGTGTGGACATTTTGTTCTCATTTATTCTCCTATGAAAGTAGAGATGGTGACAAAACAAGAGAAACATTTCATACACTTGGACAACATCCATGTTTGAAATTAATGCAAAGTAATTAGCAGGCTCTCAATCTGCCTCCTAACTCACTGTATACTAACTTTGCCATACAGGAGGCTTGAAGTCTGCATTTACAAACTTCACAGCATAAATCAGAGCAACATAAACAAGCCATTCAGATGTTAAAGATAGCACAGGAGACAGATTTTGTTACCTGATAATGCTCCAAACACTACTACTGGCCTGTGTTCTAATGCCAGTCCACTTGTCCGATACAAAATATTGGTGACAGCCTTGGCTCCTAAAATAAGCCAAATCACAGGGCGAACCACTGATGAGTCATTCAAAGTGAGATTGTAATTCAGGTCCCACTGAAGGTTGTTCCACAGCCTCCTGTGAAGCATCACCTGTATTGGGAAGGTACATGTCACAGCAGTAACCAGTCATCATATTTTACTTATCAGCAGCCATGAAATTACGCTCTCTTAGAAAGAAAATAAATTTACATGTTACCTCAACTTGTCCGTTTCCTTGACTTGAGACTCCATGAGCTCTTTCTGCAAGCAGCATCAGCCTTGTGGTATCATCTTCAATATAGGCAGTCTGGACCATGGGATAGTAGTTCTGAAAACAGACAGTAAGTCACGCAGTGATAACATTAACCTTGGTTACAGTAGCAGAGAATGAAGGTAAGACACAACAGACACTGGATTACACCTTCGTGCCTACCCGAGCCACTGTGTTATTCATGTATGCCTTGAATGGTCTTTTCTGAATCTGATACCCATTGCTGTCAGTGTAGAGCAGCTGCTCAGTGTTCAAATTTGTGCTTGTTCTTAGAACTGCTTCACGATTTAATTCCAAAGGCCCAACGCTGTACTCTTGCTCTATCCTATGGCAAAGCAACTTCCCATTGTAGCCTTCTGGTACTGTATACATCCTGGTATACACTGCATATATGTAATCCCGAGAAGTAACATTACTATAATAATGAGAGGAAAGATATACAGAATTTATAAAGTGGAGCATTTGCCTGGATATGCCAAGACTTGCAAGTCAATCACGATGCCATTCTATGCGTAGACAACTTCCTCGCCTGTTTTCTGTATACTTCATGTACACGTACAATTATTTTTAATTTCAATTTAGTTTTCAAATGTACAATTATTCAACTGAAGTGATATCCTACAATTTTCTTTAGTGCTGCAAGCGTAAAGAGGACTCTTCATATGATCAGAGTTTTTTCTCAAAGTTAACAACAAGTTTTAAAATAATTATGACTCCTCAAGCAACACGTTCACATTGTACAGAATATATGTATTTTTTCAATCTGGGCAACATTAATTTTGATACAAGAATTCCACTGCTTTCCAAAGGCTCTTCTCAATTACAATCCTTGTACAATGCCATGTAAAGCAAAAGGCTTCAATCAAATAACCAGATTTAAAGGAGGGTGGAGGGGTTACGGACTGATAAAATTATCATCACACAGGAATGTAGCTAGTTCATCGGGGTCAGAGTGACCGTGTGTAGGCTTCATTTCTGCTTTCTTGAATTCACTTGTAAGAAAGGTATTCACAGTTATAAAAATGTGCCATTCTGTCCAAATTCCACCCACGCAAGAAGATGTCAGCTGCAATTTTCATTGAATTGTGTGGAACCAGGATCCCACCAGAAGCTGCAGTACAAAATGAACCACAGACAATGACTCTGAACAATCTTCACCTTCCTCCCTGCAGCAGTATGTGCTATTTAAAGGAGGTGCTTCCTCAGCACTACATTTCACAGATGCATGCTAGCTCTTTTGTCTAACCCTGAACATTATACAGAGCTCACTGTTTAGGAGTAACTATACACAATTAATCTCATATATATCTACAGAGATGAAACATTCCAGTGAAGTGAAGCTGTAATGGTGGTGTACCTGTAGAAATACTGCCGTATCTCTGTCATCAAGTTTCCAGAAACCACTTCCAAACCCACTGCTTTTGATACTGGCTCAGCTGAAGCATTTGGGGCAAATAAGTAGTTATCTGAAATGGGTCCTTTCATCACGTCTCCATTCACATGGTACTCAAGGAACTCCTGGGTCAACTGGACAGTCTGGTTAGTCACCCTGTGAATCCAGAGAAGAGGAAAAAAAATTGTATTACTTAAAACCACATTTTGTACATAAGAGACGCAAAGATGAACTGCAACAGGAATGAGGCTGGGAACACAAGAAAAAAAATGTGTTTCCTCAATGTGGATAATTGGTTTTATAAGATTTGGGAAATGAGGACAGTAGAGAATTAAAGTGCCTATCATTAGGAGATCTGTCAGTGTGTAAATAAATGGAAGTTCAATGTCATTTTATACTTTCATAAAACAGAAACATCTTGAGAGACACATCTACACTGTTTTGATGTGAGCATTGCAACAGGATCAAAACCTATCTCTTGCACAAAAATGAGGTACATTGCACCATATTAATTAATAGTCAGGTTCATTTAACTGACTTGGTAACCAGGCAAATCAGCACGATGCAGGTTTCCATCATGGTAATGAATGAAAACAGGATAGCAAAATCTACAGTCACTCAGTAGCTACTTTGTCTCCTCCTTTCTCCCCTAAAGAAAGCTTATGGTTTTATGACTCCATATCACAGTCTTTAGAAAGTTATATGAAGGCAATTTGAGATGCTATTGACCTCAGTTACCTGCTCTGCTCCACTTTTAGAGCCTTGCTGGCAAAACAGGAAAAATCACTATGGCATACAAATTTGAACTGCCACCCACTTTAGCTAGAGATAACATCAAGTTTTGCATTTGGCCTGCAAACTGTAATGACTGAAGAGCAAAACATAGTTTCTATGACTCCCTGTTATGGGGCATTTCCAGTGCAGGGATAGGGCCTAGAAGTTCTAACTACTGCAGCTAAATTTCAGAAGGCTTCATAGTTGAAGATCTCATTTTTTTTTAACCTTTCCTCCCATTCTGACCTGACACTTCTCTTTTCCATTACCCCAAAGCAAACTTGCTAAAACTCAAACATTGTGTGTTTGCCTGAAGGCTTGTGAAGGAAGTGAATATCCCATTTCTCCTGCATGCTGAATTCTTGCTGCTTACCAGAATTGGATGGAGAAAACCAGAATTTGAATTTAGGTTTTTGTTCAAATTCAAATCAAACTTTTCTTCTTCTTCATTATATTCCTTATTATATTCCTCATGAAATCTGGAAGCAGGCTTCTGATGCACGCTGAGAAAGTACTTACTCCAGATCTTAGTTAAGGCCCATCCATACTTTTAAAGCTGATTTTAGCTATATGGGACAAGAAGTTTGTGCCCCAAGAGGCAGAATTATGAACAAAACCACAAAGGTGAAAGAGATCTAGTAGTCACCAGCCAATGTCAAAGGGGTCAAATCCTCCATCAGTGTATAGCTGACAATCTAAATCCTGAGCAGGCAAAAAGCAGCACAGCTCTACTGAAGGTGAAGAAATCCGACCATTTCGCGTAAGTCGAGAAAAACATTCTGCAAACCCTAATTCTCACCTTGGTCTTTGACTGTTCTTTCATTTTATGTACCTGACTAAATGGAATTTCCTTAGTTAAACATTTTCTTTCAAAAAGTTTTGTAGTTTTCTACTATAGACTCACAGGACTAGAAAAATCACTACTGCTAAGTCAGAGAAAGCTCTTGCTTTATCGCTGAAGGCTCACTGTAGCATTAGCATATGTACTTACTTTTTTATTTTTAATACAAACACAAATTCATAACCCTCTTTAGCTGTAAAGTATGATGAGATTCTGCAATCTACTAGTTCATAGTGTGATATGTCATCTTGGACTGACTGTGTGGTTAAAGAGGGCAACATTACAGAAACAGTACAGGACCACAACCTAAGCAAGTGTTGATATTTCCTGTAGAAAGTATATGTGAACTAGAGATACAAAAGAAGTGTGAAGAATATGAAGAACATTTTGTTAGTTAAGTTTCAGAAGAATTAAGGCACATGATACGGTCCTTGGAGTTATTTTTACAAACGGTTTTTACAGGATCTGAAAGATTATTAAAAACAAGCAGGCAATCTCACCTCTCTGTAATGCTGTGCATTAGATTTGTGTTTTGGTCAAACATGACCTGGTAGCAGCTGTTAACCACAGGAAGCAACTGTTGACTTTGTTGATTGGCACGAGTTACGTCTTTTCGCTTGTACTTCACTGATTGTCCAATAAATGCAGACTGCTTACCATTCAAGGGCTTAATGGTGTATTTTCTGTGGCTCAGACCACTTATTGCAACTAGAATATACAGGTCATATGTAGAATGGGACTCTGATGAGCTTTGAACCTGTATATTAACATACACAGCAACACCCAATTATAAAATATTAATTAGCAAGGCAACTGCCTTCATGTGTTATAAGCCCTAAATTACAAAAGTTAACTATTACTTCAAAAACAAGTCTCTAAACATGCCATTCTCATAATTCTCAAATATAATGTAGACCTGTGTTGCTTTTAATTTTGAGTTTGGTGTACTTGGATTAAGGTAAGCCTTTCTAGTGAAGGAAAGAGTGTCACTAAGCAAATTACAAAGTTAGATCTTTGACGTGAACACGGGATCGGCAATCTTGATTTAAGATCACATGGCAAAATACCTATATGAGCAGAAATAATCACAAATTAAACTAATGAGACAAATGACAGAAAAGAGATCAAAACATAAGGGAGGTGGGTTGGCTAGCACAAGTATGAGAAACCTCATGTCAAGACAAAGAAGCACCCAGACATTCCCCCACCTTAAGCAAGGCACAGAGAAAGAGAGAGAGAGAGAGAGAACAATGCAGCATATTTTTGAACTGTACACAGAACACCAGTGTTACTTGACATCAAAATACCTTAAACAACAGTTTGTAGTCATCTTTCAGTTACATGTATGCTGCCTATTAATGTTACATAATTTAGTACTACTTTTGGGTTGGGGCAAGAAAACAGGACTAGAGAAATATTGTACAGATTACATGGACAAAGAGGTTAGTTATCACCAACCAGAAATTAAAGCAAGTTGTCTGTACCTTCACACTATGGATTGACATATGTCCAGTTACTCACAATGCAGACCTCCTCACCTTGGTGGTATCAACAGGACTTAAACCCATTCTCTCCCTTTACTATACAGCTCACGCATGTGGTGCGGAATGCAGCAGACCATTCGCCAAGCCTCGGCTCCTCTTAGACACATATGTCAGGATTTCAAGCTAAGGATTTCTTTCTCCCAAAAGGAAGAAGTGTGTGATGTGAATGTACTTTTAAACAGTTTACACTGGAAGAAAAAAGAGCCCAAAATGCCTTACTGACAAAGAGATTTCATTGGCCTCAAGTGACTATCCACATGCAGATATGGGCAGCTTATACCCAGCAAGTACTGACCAACTCTGGAACAGAAAACTTTGTCTTCTTAAAATCATGGAATCACAGAATGGTTTGGGTTAGAAGGGACCTTCAGGACCATCTAGTCCCAACCCCTGCTACAGGCAGGGACACTCTCCATTAGCTTACGTTGCCCAAAGCCCCATCTAACCTGGCCTGGAACACTGCTGGGAGGGGCAGCCACAGCTGCTCTGGGCAACCTGTGCTAGGGCCTCAATGAGACAGAACGACAGCTTGACTTCAGAACACCCTAAATCCAAAAGTAAATGTTAAAAGGCTTCTAGATAAAGGCAGTAGGGTGTTAAGCCATCATCATGTCTATATGCAGGACCAGGTGATAGCTGCATATCACTACCTGACTACAACATACCTTGATGCACAGTGATAGTCATAAGCCATAGGTAATAGAAATATTGTCCAGCTGTCAGAACTTGCTGAGCTATCTGGCATACTGGGGACAGAGGGCAGCATCTGGAATTGTGTCAACCCCCTTCAGGCCTTACGTGCAGGAGGTATTCCTACAGGCTTATCAAGCTGTTGATGATGATGATGATGCATTCTCTAAAGCAGATGCTTCTGAGAAAGACTAGTCCTAGCTTTCACTTGAGGGCCCTTGCTTCTCTCGCAGAGTACAGCTGGCCTTGTCCTGAAGCTTGGCTATGAGAGAATATGTCATATGACAGCTGACTGTCCTCAGTTTCTTTTGGGCTTGTAAATAAGACCTACATTTCTTAAATCTCTTCTCCTCCCCCAGGCAATCTGTCAATTGTACAAGAAGGTCTGTCAACAGTAGGGTAGGGTGTCAACCAAAAAGGTTTTATTTGAAACAGTGGTTTTTATAGAAAGAAAATCAAGATAAGAAGTTCCAGGTCACACACAACTAGCATGCAAAGGACTAATCAAACACACTAGAAGAGCAGGAAGCCCTTTTGGACATCAACACAAAAAAATTCTACTTGAAAGAACAGGCAAATTATAATGAAAAAAAACCCAAAACACTTGAAGGAAGACTAGGAAAATCCCAATTTGAACTAACACTTGTTTTTTACTGTAATACTATATATTACCATACTTTGACAGAAAGTAGGATCAAGTCAGTGAAAACTGACAAGTGGAAGAAAAGCAACAGAAAGAAACAAAGTTGAAGTACCTGTGCTGGTACAGAATGTCCCAGTTCATCATAAACACTCATTTCCAAGTAGCTGACAGAAACCTTGACAAAGGTAGTGATGTTCCATGACAGTGGATTATAGACAAAAACATACTGGTCAACATCTGTAGCACCTTTGTACACACAAACAAAGCTATCAGTCACTAAAACTATGTATTTTTACAATGTGATAATAAAAAGCATTTCAGACGTCCACATAGGTAAATAATCTTAACAAACAATTAACATAAAACCCTGCGGTAAAACTTCATGATCGAAAAAAGAAAAACCTTATAGCATTTCATAAAAATCTCTTCTGCTTTATTCCTCTATTTTTTACCCAATAAAAAGAGACTGTGTATTCAGAAAATTACACCTGAGTTGACTGTAAATGCATTTAGTGAAAATAAGCAGCTTACCACAACTCATTGTCATGCAGCATTAACTTTATCAGTTATACAGAAGATCAAATGAGAAGACTAATCTAAAAACCACCTGTAAAAACCCGTGTCAGTCTGTTCCACAGCCCAAGGCACTACTTACATTTGTGTTGCAGTTTAGTGTAACTGCTGCTTCAGTGGCTCTTGTAAGCTGCAGTTACAGCTTTCTGCAAGCCCCATGTTTTGAAAAACACTGGTACAGTCAAGGCCAAATTTGAGACCAAGCCTATCAGAGCTGGTCATAGCGCCTCTGTGAATCACATATAGGAGAAAAAAAAAACTGCTGGCAGGTGCACTTTGCCACCGGAGCGGGAGTGAGAAGATGTAACAAGCTGCACGGACTCCAAGGCCAGGCCTGCAGGGGGGGGCGGTGAAGAATGTGAAGAGAAAGTTCCCCCTGCAGCTCGTGGTGGAGTCCATGGTGAAACGGGTGTCCCCCCGAAGCCCATGGATGAGGACGGGGAGCAGAGACAACTATGCCTGTGAAGATTGATCCACGCCTCAGCAGGTTTGCCAAGGGACTTGTGACTTTGCGGGTGACCAGGCCGGGGGGTCTGGACCCGGACGTCAGCACCCTATGGAGGGGAGAGTCCTGCTGAGAGGCCTGTGGTGAGGGGATGACTCCCCGATAGAGAGGACTCACGCTGCAGAAGGTCGTGGACACGACTCTCGCGTGGGTGGGACCCCACGGTGCCGCAGGGGAAGGGGGTGTGTATGTGGAATGCCCCCCCCCCAACTGAGATGGAAGACAGCTTGGGAGGAACGGACTGAAACCCCTCACTCTCCATTCCCTGCCCCCCCTGTACTGCGAACGGGAGGGAAGAAGGGAGCGAATCTCTGATTAAAGTCATGAGTGCGAAGAGGCGAGGGGTGGGGGGAGGAAGTAGAAGTGATAATATCTGGGGAAGAAAAGCAGCTTGTTGGGAATCACTGGAACCCCACTGCCCATTCCCTGCCCCTCCCCGCGCCATGTTGGGGGGGGAAGAAGGGAGTAAAATCGGGATGAGTTTTAAGTTTGCTAAGAAGGGAGGGGTGGGGGGAAGGTGCTTGAAGACCTGGCCGCTTCTTATCTCGTTCCGGTTCACTGGGTGTAGTAGTTGTAGTAATAAATCACCTTTTCTTTCCTTTATTCTGTGCTGCGTCTGTTTTGCCCATTGCATTAATTGGAGAGTGATCCCTCTGTCCTTATCTCAAGTCCTAAGCCTCCTAATATCTATTTTCTCCCCCTTTTCGGCTGAAGGGGGGAGTGAGCGAGCGACTTGGTGGGTATTTGGCCTTTGGTTAGGTCCAAAACCACCACAGTCCGGCAGTTTAAAAAGTTCCCAAAATAAAGATAAAAGGGAATATACAGTCTCTAAACTATGCTGCTTATGAATTCCTTTACATTTTTTACACAAGCTGGCAGTAGACTACAGCAAGAACACTTGTTTACCGTGACTGCATAATCTTACATTGCATAGTAAGGTTAGTTTTGTAATCACCCAGATCAGCACCTCTTTACTCCATTATGCAATTGAGGTCTGAATCTGGGAGCTGGGTTTAATATATGTACTGGGGCAGGGCTCTGCCTAACATCAGTTTAAAGCTTCAGGTTTGAGATCTTTGAGATCTGAGAGCTCATAAATTCAGCGGAGTTTGCCTGACATCTAAGCAGATCTCATAAGGCGAGCAGGATTTTCCAGCCACAGTTCATAAAACTTAGGTGGTGCACAGGATATTGATTGCTTTGGAGGAAAATATGATAGCTTTCACAAGTTAGCCTGAAAATTGGAAAAGTTGTGTAAAAATTACCTGGTATTCCTGAGTCTTTACTGTAAATAGAATACACCTCTCCATTCTTCTTTGCATTGTTCATGTCAAAGATTATGGAAGCCATTAGCTTCTTTACATTCAACATTCCATACATCAAGTTATTCATGTACATGTCCTTCACTTTGGGAGACTCTGTGCCTGTTATACCATCGTGGTGCTGGACCTTGCATTTAAGAGTAATTTTAAAGGTCATAGTGCAACAGGATGACAACTTCAGGTTTGCATTTGTATTAACACGATCCACTATCCTTCAGACATAACACTTAATAAGGTATTACAGCTGTATTCACAGATTCACATTTTGCCTACTCCAAATTGCTATATATAGAATGAAATGGCTAAAGACAAGATGCACACAGATTTCCTTCTATCCATACCTGTCTTTTGCTATTTAGAAATTACTAATTACATACTTTTAGGAAAAATGTACAAGTTATCAAAACCAAGAATGCAGAAAAAATACCATAACAAGACAGGTTTTTAATTTCCCATGAAGATCTGATCAATTACTTAGCTGACAAAACATTACCAGCAAAAGCATAGAGGCCTGTAAATGGTTACTGGTATGAGGCTGATCACTGAGTTGGGACCTTGGAAGAGCCTGCCCTTCCTCTTCTAATTTGCAGAAGTTGAGGTTATCAGCAGTTTTCAGTTAGCTTGTTTTGTTTATTTTTAAGAGCCATTTTGTAAACAATAAAGCTAACATTAAGAAAGGTAATTTCATGTGCAGAATTTGAAACCACATACTCTTTCCCTGGCTGAAGAAAACATTTGCAGTAACCATGTCCTGAATGCATGGCTAAGATCCTGAACAGTTTTTTGAAAAATTGCTTTCTTTTTACTTATTACATGCTAAAAGGGAAAATTATTCCTAAAACCATAAAAGGAAGTTTGAGACACTCCAGCTGAAATGCTTACACAAAAATTTGCCTTCAGACAATAAACATTTTCGTTCAAATTAAAAAATAAATCAATCTTTACCTCTGAAACTGCCCACCTGAGGCTCTGAAGTTGCTTTAAGGCTTCACGTTTGCAAATGGAACCTGCTGGGTGTTTCCGGACATACTGTGTGAAAAAGGACTCTCCAGCATAAAGCAGCGAGCTTGCTCTCCTTGCGACTCCTTTTAAGGTGCTCCGAGAAGTGTAAAACCCAGTCCATGCTTGAAATGGCTCTGTAAAGAGTTGAAGAGATCCAATACATGTCAGAATAACATTTCAGCCATCACTTTTTTAATTTATTAGATGACTGCTGTACAGTTTCTTACAAGAGATGTGCTGTGGGTTCACACGTCAGACATCAAATGACATAGCTGTAAGCCCCACAAAGAAACACAGCCATAAAGACGCACTTTTGAAAGCTGCAATCATTCTTGCAGGTGAGTAACATGCTCACTGATACAAAGCCATTACCAACTAAGTTAACCTGTGTTTGCAGACGTTTCTTCTTTGTTGATCTGCAGGAAACAACTTCAGAAGTTTCAATGAAGCATATTTTATTACATATCAATAATCCTTATTATATTCCTTTATATTATAATCCTTGGTTACTGTTTGATATAAGCTCTCTATATTCCTCCCTTTTAGTCAAAGGGATTTATCTTCTATTTCATTTCCTCAACATGGAGTAGAAGCAGTCATGTGGTAACGACTTCAAACTACTGCACCACTTCAAACTACATCAAAAGATGCCCTCAAGTGGTCAGTGGAAAGTATTTCAACAGTTAGTTTGTGCTGATACATTCCAGTATCTCATAAACCAGGAAAACATATATTTAAACTAGGAAAACTCTACTTCGGGGGGAGGGTATGTTTTGGGTTGCTGGTGTTTGTGGGTGTTCAAATATACCACTGATAACTAATTTTTCCAGAGTCACGTTGCAGAAAGTGCATATAAGCAACCATTACAATCTGCTATCAGCCTGGGATCAAAGGCAACAACTGGAAAAGGGATCTTTTGCTCAAAAACTCCAGGAAAAAGTCTTTCTTCACCTCAAAAATTCTGGAAGTTCAAAAAGACTTAATTCCATTTCAGTTTTCAAGGTTAAAAGCAGAAGAGTCACATATGCATACCAGCACAGTGCAATGAATGTAGGGTAGAAAAAGGAAATATTTATCTGGGACTTAAAACTTGAGTTTCCAAGGCATATGTCAGAAGTGACACTGAGCCCAGTAAGTGACTCATAATAAAATGGCATAGAAAGAATAAGAGAGGATTAATCATCAAGAAGCAAAACAGTATGTGGGAGAAAGCGCACTCAAATCTATACGGCAATTGCAAGGCACAATAAGTCGTTTGGGGAAGAAATTGCATCTGTGTGTGGGCACCCACCTAGAACGTTGAAGGTGCTGCTATTATGCAAGCTAATGGCAATCGACTACTGCCTGTAAATTATGCCAAAAGACACAGGTAAAAGCCCAGATGTAAAAGGATATTAGCACTTAAACCTGGCAGTGCGTTTATCAGCGAGTTGTTAGATATGACATGATCCCTAGAGGGAGGTGAGTAAGGGATCAGTCCATGCAGTGACTCACAGGAAGCAGCAGTTATTTTTGTTCGTTTAAAAGTTACACAGACGTGTTACAGAATATTGGAGGCATGGGCTAAATTTGGGCTGTCATAGTCTGAGATACACATCCACAATGCCAAACAATGTGATGAACTACTGGTAGCTACAATTATATAGAAAGGTATTTTAACGATGCCAATGATGATAATCCAGGCAATGAAACAAACAAATGAGTTTAGAAATTGAGAAGTTCTCTGTGCCTTCTCTCTGCATACTTTGATATGAGGCCTAAAAGGGTAGATTTACTGGGGAAAAGGATTAAAGGGATGTGAGGTATGGCATGCCTTCATTCTTATTTTCCCAGTACTTTCCATCTCTGCTTGAAAAGCTAAAGGTAGTGCAGCAAGTAAGAAGCATGCAAACAACAACCAGCTGTAATAAATTCATGTTACATCATACTATGTTATTTCAGAAATACAGGTGGTATTTTTACTTTTTTAGACTTCAGTTATAACACAATTTTCTTTTCCCCAGAATTTAAACCTGTTTTCTTTATTGAAAAAGACAAGATCTACAAGAGACTTTAGGAGTCATTTACATTAGTGTTTTGTTTGGACCAGGAACATGCTTTTTAATCGAGTCTACCTGATGTCCCTACCTGGTACTCTCTGCTCTATGTATGAGATTGATTTTGGAGCTCATAAACTAGATTCCTGATAAGCATGAATGAGTATTCAGTCCATATGAAAAATTATATCCAATTTTCCTGGAATGACATAGAATGTGGACATCAAATACTCAGCACCAACTTTGACCACTCCTATTCCACTGTCCTGACAAAGAAGAACCCTAAGAACTTCCAGATTGCCTCGGTCCCTCGGTTACCTGCTTCGTTTCTCCTTCAGATACTCACACATTACTCCATGTCACATTTCACATCTCTGCTCTAATCTATGCATAATCTAGTTCTTTTAAACAGTAACAATGGCACATGGTTGTGGTTGGCCATGTATCTCTCTGTTTCTAGTATCTTTCAGTTTATCAACTTCTTTTCAGTCCCCTGGATCCTGGAGCATGGTCCTTACTATATAGTTCATTTTTGGGGAAGGGGAGCAGAGGTGTAACAGGTGTATCTAATACTTCAGAATACCTATGAGACTGAAGGTTATTTGAATATGTTTATGTGTGGGAGGCAGAGAAAATAATTAAAAGTTAAATGCCCAAACATGAAACAAATAGTCCAAATCTGTATTTGAAGCAAAATGAGTCCTGGGATCTCAGCATTAGAGAGTTCAGACAGGAATCCAATGTCATGAGAGACTTCTTGTATTAGTTGTGCTGATACACCTCTGCAGAACACTTTTGCTATCACTGCTGTCTGCTAACCAGTTCGCAGAGTTGTACATCGCAGCCTTCTTTTCCTTCATCCACTCACTGAAATACCTTACTGAATTTCAGCCCTGTGGCCTAAGCCTACAGGTTCACCTTGTTGCTCACTGATTTCACTGTAACAGAACCTGATTAATGCCATATCTATACATTTCTTCAGGTCATAACATTACACACATGAATATACCTTGTGCCTAGCTTTCCTTTGCAGTCTATTCAAAGACAGGAAACAAAAATTCTTGAGTTAAGTTTCTTGTCAAGTTTGCCTATTTCTACACTCTTTTCTTTCAGGGTCTCTTCCTCCACTCACTGTTAAAAAAAATAAAAAAAAATTCCAGCCACTGCCCTACCATGTTTCTTACACCACTAAGTTGGGATCAACTTGTCTATTTGATGACACCTGGTAGAGTAAGTAAATGTTATAAGGAGACTGTGTTTTCCCCTTTATTTTTCTTTTCTCAATTTCCCTTTATTCAAGTTTTAAATGCATACATCTCATCCAGACATAATGCAGTTATGTACTTAATTACCTGTTGAATATGGAAGAAAGTCTTGAGAATCATGAATTTCCCATGTAAGATTTCTGCTATAAATTGCTTGGAAGTAATCACCAACGGTGGCATACTGGACAGTCACTCCAAACTGATCAGAATGCTTGTTAATATAATCCAGCAGCAGGTCCATGTTGGAGTACTGAACAGATGCATTAAAGAACTGTTTATCACAGCCCTGAAATTCCAAAAACAGAACAGTCAAATTACTTTGGGTCTTTTTTAACACTATGTCAAAGTACTATTTCTTTTGAACTTGATTGTCTATATAAAAGTTATTTGCTATACAATGTCAAGAATGGGTAGGGTTACCAGCACAGATCAGTTGATAACTCACCAGGATTACAGACAGGGAGAAGTGTGTCAACACACCATATTGTGCAAGACCATGAATTTTTGTGGTAGCAATTAGAAAAATGCATGCATACATGCCTGGGAAGATGACCTTTGTTTCTTTTCACACTGCATTTCTCCCAC
>VZTU01030331.1:121914-176149 GCA_013400835.1 Zapornia atra
GGTGGGGGGGTGTGTCATCTTTTGTAAAATGACATGATTTTAAAAATTAATTTGTTAACCCTGACTACAGTTCTCTCTAAGACTGGCAATTTATGGATGCCCAATTTTACTCTGACTTAAATGGAAATCTTACGTGTTTTCTCCTCTTTACTCAGCATGGCATTTGTGAAATTCAGAGAACAGGAAACAAGCTGAAGCAGTCTACTGCCGTCACATAACATATAGAGTCAGTCAGTCATCTGCAGTTACTAAGACCTGCTTGTGATAATCAGGTTATATATAAAGTTTTCTAGAATACATGTTGTCTATTAAGTGCCACTGATACCTAGGAACACACACCGCAGTGTGGTCGGCACACTTGGCAGAAGTGAAAAATAACATTCAAAAGAAAGGGCTGCTATGACAGGTGGCTTGACCTCTTGCATGCCAGTGGTTTGGACAAAGTCCAAACTTTTTCCTTGGAAGTTTGCCTCTAAAATAACTTAAGTTGCACAGAACCAAACAAAATTCTTAGCTGTATGTGGGTTGTTCCAATGACTTCCAATGCAGATTTTTTTTTTCTCCATATCCTTATCTCAGTTCTTTTTATTTTTCAGAAATGCTACAACTGTGATTGCAGCTACATTAGTTAGGACCACCTAACCAATGGACAGAAGGACTACTTAATCTATATTATATATTATTGCATGTTTATCAAGTTATATATCTGTATAGATAAACATATATATATATATTTGAAGCTCAGTGAACCATCCAGGCATGTCTTGCTGCTTTTGCTATTGAATGCATGCAGTGGCCTTATGGTACTCTGTCAGTTAGACTTCAGAATTGTGTTCTGCAACATTTCTGCCTGAGACTAGGAAAGAAAATTATTCTTTTTCCAAAAATAGATGTGTTATATGAAAAACATTCATTTACATAACAGAAAAGCAAAATTGCATATTTCAAATGCAAGGAAAAATAGAGCATGGTAAGTAAAACATCACAATCAAAGCCAAGATAATCATGTTTGATTTAGTCTTGCTGCCTTGAAACAAAACCCTATTTCAAATATTGCTACTTCTATAATTAACGTCTAAGTGCAAAATATTTTATTCATGCTAAAGATCTCAAAGCACTTTGCTCACATTAAGTGCAGCCTCACAAAAGCTGTATGAAGAACAGTACTAGAGTATCCATTTACAGGCTAGTAAAATGAAATATAGAACTTAAGGATGTGATTTTTATAGAAGCTGAAGTCCCAATTAGTACTTGGGATTTCTGAAAAGTCAAATCTTGTACTGTTTGCCCAAACTGTCCAGTGGACTGTTAACAAGACTGCCTATTTTCAGACTTTTTGCTTTAATTGCCAAACCATGTTAACTTCTTGCAAACTTTGTATAAGTTAAATCACTTTTGAAATATTTTATGCTGTGAACTCTAAGCTGGCATTATGCTATTCTAGATAGCATTGCATTTGGTAATGATTATATGGTTGATGAAAAGAGCCCAAAATTTTATTTTTAGTTTCTACTCTTAAAGTTTGCTCATCAGCATCGGAGGCTTGAAATTGGTTTGCTGTGTGAATTTTCTTTCCCTCCATTTTGCAACTTTATGCTCTTGTGTGACTGAAAGTCCTGTAAACAGTGCCTTGGATACGGTGATGTGAACTTTCCTGTTACTTACCTTACACTGCTCTAATATGGTCTTTTATTTCTGAGTTTTTTGAAGAGAGGTTTATTGAGAGGATGGATTATAAACTATTCCGTTGTAACAATATGCTTGAATGATCTACCATTTGAAAGAAATACAAGACTTGTGAAGTGATGAATGTGAATTTAATCATTGTCAGGCTTATCTCCAATAGCTTTTTGTTTACTGTATTTTTTGATGAAAGACAATAAGCCCGTACTTGGTTCAATACTGTCTTTTCTATTACACAAATGCCACGGAAAGCAATGTGATTGCAGAAGCTTACAACCGAAGTAATGTCCTTCTGAGTCATGCCTTCATTAGTAAGGTTTAATTAAATAGGAAGGCTCCATCTGTAGATGCTTTCGCATTTCAGTTGTTTTTTGGATGAACAAAACAATTGATTTTTCCTTGGTCTCTTACAAAAAAGCAGGGTAGCAGCTCTTTTCTTAACATTTCAGTTTGCCAACATTACTTCGGAAGTATGATCACCATAAATGGCTGCTGTATTTCCAAGAGGCCTTATTTGGAGGTGTATACATTGCAGTCCTGGGCTCCCACTAGTCCAATGTGAAGATTTAGTGAACTGTGCCTCTTATATAGCACACAATTCTGAAGTTCTTCAAAGGAAGGGACCAGTATACCCCTTGTCTCACCCCAGAATACATTTAGGACGATACTAGCTTGCATACAGAGCTGCATGGTACCTCACAGGGCTTGTGTGCACCCTGATATACCCTCTGATGGATGTGGTGGTATGTGTGTGATGCCTTTATTCCAGGCCTGCTTCATATAACCCTGTTTATACATTCAGCAACTCCCCTATATTTCATCCCTTTCTATTTTACTGTCACTTATGTTGGTATTTGGTTGGTTAACTGTCACAAATATCTGGGAACTGCTGCAACACAGGGAAAGAGCTCCTCTCTGAAAACTGTTGTTGTTATATTCTTCATTATGAGACATTATGTGGCTGTGTGAGACCAGATCCAGTAAATGACTGTTTGCAAGAAAATGTGGGTTTTTGATTATATATCTGTTGATGCACAATCTGATGTTAAGTTTCAATTTGAAATGTTCAGCATGACAGACAAAGAGGAAGGATTAAGGTATACTGAATTATATTTATTCATGTGGTAGCTTTACAGTAATAGTCCATTTTCTGTTATTTTAATCTATTATTTATGGAGTCTTTGTTTATACATGGCATGGGTTTTGTAAGAATCTTTCATCCAAATACATTTGGAGATTGCTGTAAAAAAGACTTATTGAATGACAGTAAAATCCTGGAAAGTACTTAATGTGAAAAGGAAAAGGTGGTTGGCTTATTTAAATTTCTAATTTGTTTTTTTTCCTAATTTTGTGTTTTGATTAAGAGTTGGTTTGATTTTTATGGAATAAATTAATTTCAGAACATTAAGATGATTTAATTCCAATGCTTTATAAAATCCTTGCTTTGATAGAGTTTCTATTGGAATTTACTACGGGTGCTAGATTGTGTTTTCTCTTAAGAGTAATTAACTGTAATTTGACCATAAAACAAATACTTTGTTAATTATTTTCCTTTGTAAATATGTGACTGAAGATGTTAGTTCCTTTTCAGTAACCTGAGAAGTGCTGTTGCTGTTTGGATGAAGCTTGAAAAACAGATTAAGCTGCTTTTTTTTATAAACCAGATTGTGAGATTTTCCTGCCCTTTTCAAGGACTCCACTCCCTCTAACATGCTGTGCTTGTTTAGCTCTGGCTCTTTGATGGCCTAAGTTGTGGCCTTCATCATCTCAATTTCCAGGATGTGGTTTTCAGCAAATTGCCTTTTTACTCTCTAATCTCCCATTGATCCTTTTTCTTTCCTTCCCGTCTGCCCTTTTTAAATATCTTTACTTGCATACTCTTGTCATGTTTTATAGTTTCTGTTGGTTTCATCAGCTTTGGTTTTTCTTTCCCATTGTCCTCTGTGACTCTTCTCTCTTCTAAGGGGATTGTAGGGGGTCTCAGTCCATTGACTGTTGCAGTCTGGCAAAGAGGTCACCCCTCTGTGTCACTGGAAGTCTGCTCTTTGCAGTAGGTGCTTGCACAGCAAACCTTAGCTCTTCTTTTTCTGTCTCTCACTATTTCCTGGTCTATAAGGCTTACCATTTTATATGATCCTTTCAGTTCCATCCAAATAACTACTGGCAATTTTGGTTTTCTCGTGCTTGAATGACCAGAATTTCCTTGGGTGTTTCAGTTGGCCGTATCCTTTAAGATGCACTTGGTATACATATCATGAAAGATGAAGTCACACTGGTTTGCGCCTGATTATGCAGGTATTAGCAAGTCAAAAATCATGCTTCCAAGTTATCTAGTCCAGAATATCAGACATATTTTGTTTCCTCCTTCCCATTAAACATGCAGTCATTTAATTTATGTAATGGTTTTGTTATAATAACACTGATGATGTAAACAGCGATTTCATTTGGGCACAACTTTGCTGTTTAGCCTAATTTTTGTTTTTAAGTCAAACATAATCATTCAGCTTGAATAGTGATGGACAGTTTTAAAGAGTATAAAATTGCCTGTGGTTCCAGCTGAGAGGCAGATATTCACAAATCCTCCTCTTCCATTATAGGTCAAGTCAAAAAACCAGGGTTCCTTCATGGAGCCGTGTTTTATATAGGGGTAGAGTGTACCCATTTTCTGATCTTTCCAATTCCAGTTTATAAATGTGTTCAGAAATTGCCTGAGCTGTCTTGGAGAATGTCTGAATAGCTGATGTCCAGAGAAGCTTTTCCTACTGTGCAGTTTTCTTCTGTATGAACCTGTCAAAGCTGAAAGAAATGCCAAGAAGATAAGATTCTTCTGTTTCAGGAATTACAACCCAGAAGCCTGACTTCTGCAAATATGAATTCAGAGGTCATAGTACAGGCTGTACAGGTGGGAAAGTGACCTGTTTTTAAATATTCTTATTTATCAGTTCTTTTCAGTAAAATGCAATACAATGCATTGTTCAGTAAAACCCAGAGATATTTCAAGTCAGAATCTTTTCTTTTGCATGTTTGCTTTGCCTGATGAAAAAAATCCAAAATTATAGCAAGCTAGTCAGCCTTTCTCTCCTAGTATGCTACTCAGATATAGACTCCTTAATCAAAATAATGGTGAGTAGGTCACATCCTTATAAGTGTGGTCACCTACTGCTATATGACAAAACCATGAAATAATGAAAGGTGTTACTTACTATCCAAATTCTGCATCTTGTAATTTAAATTGAATTGTCATTGTTTAGTGATCCAGAAGAGGGAGCTACCTCATAAATTTCTAGCAGTTTTAAAATTTAAAAAGTCTCTTTTATAACACTTTTTAAATTTTAAGACTGGATGCAGAGATTTCATGTGGTGCTTTTTTGGTCACTCATTTCATAGTATTCTGATTTTTAAGGACATCCTTAGAGACTTAGTCTCTCCTTTAGCTTTGGTATCACTTCAGTGTTTGTTTTATAAACACCGTGTTTGTGTAGAGCCCTAAAACCTTTGGTTGAGAAAATGATTTCAGTCCCTTTTATTTAATCCGCTGAGTGTTTTTAAACAGAGGTATTTGATTAGCATGTCATGGATGTTTACAGCCATTTCAGTAGCATGCAGGGAGAACATTGTGGTGGCTGGCCTTCCTCAGTGCAATTCCATCTGAGACAGAAGTGGCATCGGGGCCATTATACTGGGTTTTTTCTGTTTAAGGGGTATTTTTTCTGTTTCTCCCAGGAAGTCCGCTTATATGCCATCAAAGAAAGGCCATGAGGTACAGGGAAAAGGCATGTACTTATTGAAACCTGTACTGATGGCCAGGAAGGAGGCCAGACTTCTCGGGCCATAATTTGAAGTGCATGATGTAGTATTTGTTCTGGTATTTGTTGGTTGGTGGAACTCTAGGTTGCTACCTGCTATAATGATAAATCTTGTCAAACCCATCCTGCCTCCAGGTTTGTCATTGGTCATTTTGTGTTAAGAACTGATGCAGTGATGTGACTTTGTGTCTGAAGGTAACTAGAATACTGAGAAATAGGGGAGTGTTTTTCCAACTTAATATTATGTTCCCTGTTTTTTATCATCAAGAGCTAAGGAGGATGCTCCTAGTATTATGACGCTTCTATTTGTTTTTCATTGGGAAGAGTGAATACAGCACTGTACTGCTCATTTCTTTGTGGGTGATTGCCTGTATAAATTTCACAGGGATTTTGAGGTATCAACAGAACTTCCTTCTTCTGGATGTAAATGCAGTGTAGTAAAAGTCATTGCAGTGCCTCTGGGGTGAGAATGAAGCATTTAAATTATTATCAACGTTGAATACTTATGCATGTGTTAGTATCCTACTGTTGACTTACTCCAGTTTTCCAATTAGTAAATCTCCAAATATGACTCCCTTCAGGGAGAGTACTACAGGGTTGCATTCACACCTACATGTGGTGGTGTCGTGTGATTACACATGCATACTGCTCTGTTAGAGCATGTAGACGTTACATTAAGAAGTTGTGTACAACATCCCAAAACTTAAATGTACCGACATGAAGAACACTGTGGCTTATTCTGAGTTAATTTATAAAAGACTGGAAAATTCATTATGCATTTTTTTTACATTCACAAAAAGGTATGTACACAGACAGTTTCCATGTGTTCACACAAGATTTGTATAAAAATCAAAGAAAGTTAAATTGGATCAATGTACATGTGTTTCAAGTTTTTCTTCCACCAAGAGGTTCCCAGAGAAGTACATAAATACTATTTGGTTAATATAAATAATATTTTGCACACATGATGCATGCCTATTATAGCTCAAATATAAGATATCTTAAAAACATACAAATAGGTCTTCAGTATTAAGAACATAGAAATATTTTTAAGTCTTCCATTAAATACAGCATTCTTTTCAGAATGCAAACAGTCCCCAGATGTTTTGGCTGAGTTTATTTACAAGCATGTCTTATAGAGGCTCGTATCACAGCAAATAGAGTTGGCAGTTGGGCTGGTTGCAGGAATATGCAAAATGGTGACCTCATAAATCTCCACCTATCACATTATGTAATTTCTACAAAATATTCAGAAGTAAGATGCAAGATACAGTTTCATTATTTTAGTTGGAACCATTTTGGTATTGCAGTTAAAGATGGTGTATTCAATTCAGAGACAATTATGTCTAGACACTAACAGAGGCCATTGATTTGACATTCTATTCGTAGAGAGGGCATATGTCATCTAAAAGGGAGCTGTAAAACTACTTAGCATGGTTACATTGTTAGTGATGTGTCTTTCCATTTCAAACAACTGCCATAACTAATTGCCACATTTAGTAGAGTCTTCTTGGAATCCTGAATTGAAAATAACCCACCATGTCTTTGGGAGATATGATTTATGTTAGTATTCCTTTTCTCTGCACCCAGAACAAACTCCTGTGTTATGATTCAACTCAAAGATGCAAACTAGAAGCATTATTCTTGCAAGACTTAATGGATTCTTGTTAGATCTGTCTTACTGAGTAACCTTCATGATCTCTGGAATTTTTAATACAGGCTGTTTTCTGTCGATACCTGGTTTTGTCCATTGGATAAGTTATTTTGGAAGGTTATCTGATAAGCTCTTGTGTTAGCATTATAAACTCTGCCTTGAATCAGACTGTTTATTCTGAAAATACTCCATGCTTCAGGCTTGGTTTATTTGCAAGAAGCCCTGACTTGAAGTCCTTCACAATGATATGCAAAATATGTATAATCAATCTAGAAAAAGAATGAGCTCACATTTTAGGAATAATTCTTGTTTTTCATGCAATCTGAAAAATTAAAAATGTGGGTGTTTTTCCCCTGAGGTCTTTCATATGAACACTTTTTGTTTCTTAAGCTTTGCAAGCTGTTACTTTCAGCGTCTGCTGCCTCCTCTATCGTAAATCAGGAAGGCACAGCCATATTTCACTTTGACTGCTTTTCCTGGGTTTTTTTAGAGATTTTGCTCCCTCAGAATGCTTGCCCTTGTGGAATGTCCACCTTTTCTCTGTGGAAGCTAAGGAGACCTTGCGGGTCTGGAGAGCGTAGCTGTGCATTGCTGTTCTTTCAGAAAGGTGTCACTGTACCTCAGGAACTTTATGCTGCTTTTTGATTATTTCCCCCCCCCCCTTTCATGCTCCACCAGAATAATTGAAAATGTTACTTAAAATGTAGTAGCTGTGTTGACTTTTCTGGAAGTAGCAATGCAGTTGACTTCAATTTAACAATACCACAATATTAAGTTAATTAAGTACTAGTGGGGAAATAGAAAAAGAATATTTTGGGTCAAGGAAACTGACCTCAAAGTTTGAGCTGTTTTGTATTACCATGGGACAAATCACTGCTGTTCAGCAATGTTTCCAGTAGCAGTAAAAGGCTGGCTCTCTTCTATGCCTGGGTGAGTCTCTGTAGCAGCTTGTGTCCTATATGATATGTCAAATGTCAACCTTCAGTACTCTCATGTTAGAAATTGCTTCCTTTTACTGTGTGTTCATAAAGTACCTAGAGCAATGCCTATGCTGACTGGGGCTGGGAATCAGTGACTTGCCTAGCCCTGTCACGCTTGCTTTGCAGCTTCACTGTGAGTGTGCTTTGCGTCTGGCAAATGTTTGTATATTCTCATCAAATACCAAAAGAAAGCACGTACTCAAACCCTGTAGTTAGAAAGTGGAACAAATAAATTAAAATTGCAAACCTCAACCTTTTAATGGCATCATCACATACAACTATTTCTATAGGTACTCTGCTGCATTTGACTCACAGGTTTTATGTGGCTCTGTTTTACTACTTACATATGCAGTGTGAGAATAATTTGAGCTCTCTACTTCTCCAGAGATCTGTGTGGTGATTGTCTGTTAAGAATAGTTAAATATGTAACCATCCATGTAGGTTCCTCTTTCCTTTCTGTGGAAAAAAAGCCAGCAAATGCTTACCTATGTTAATGTAACATTTGAGTTCAGATGATAGCACAAGTCAAGAAATCCAAAGGTATAGTTCCCACAGCAACCATAATTCAACCTCATTGCTGTGAAAGTACAAAAGCCCACACCGAATACCATGCAGAATGCTGCATATATGCAAGTGTGTGAGGTACAGTTGCTAGGAGAGCCATAAATTTTAATTTTCAGAGGTATTTAAGTTCATATTTTATATCTATTATTATTTGTATTTTATTGAAACAGTGCAGTAATGAAAAAGTGAGGAAAAGAGGCCAGTTGGATTAGTGTCTCTTTTTGCTTTCTTGTAATGTACAAACAAGAGATTATATTATTATCTCTGTCTTTTTGTCGGGTTTTCCTTTATTTCTGAATGAATAATATTGAATGTGAAATATAATCTGGTCTGCCTCCTTATCTGATTCTTTTCTTCCTCTTTGTTTAGCCCTATTCCTGAACTGCAGCTAATGAGGTCTATTTGTTTGCCTTTCAAGGATAAAAACCCCAGATATTTATCCACGTGTAGTCATAAATCTTGTTATTCAACTGCATCTATAGCTTAAGGTTCCGTTACAAAATATCTCAAAGCATATGGAATATATTTCTTTTCCCTATCTATTAGGATTCTTTTGGTTTCTTTGTTTGTCAGCTAAGTCTGCCAATTTCTTGATTTGGTCATGTTAGACATGTTTCATTATTATCACAGTTAGTGAAGAGGTGGAAGTGTTCTTGTTTTGAAGTTAGAAATATGTAAATATTTCAACTATGGTACTTACTTGGCACAGAAAATGTTTTATAAATAATACTTACAGGATTTCTAGAAGTTGGTTGGCTGAAATAACTAGATTAAATGCTTCTTAACCTTTTAGATATGGCCAGTGGAGAAACTATGATGTTTGAGGACTGGTATATTAAATCCCATTCCGATGGGTGATTATTGTAACTATAGGCTGGATTGAACATTCATGATTATTTAAAAAAAAATTCAAATTCCCTTTGACTGAGGCATATGCTAATACCTCCTAATTTATTTGAAAAAAAAATCGCAATGTGACTGTGTCTTACCAGTCATTTAAAAAAAAAGATACAGGATGAGGAAAGTTAATGATAAGAGTTTCTCTTCAGTAAACTACAGAAAATATAATTCGATCTTCATTTATTTTCAACCAGACTGATTATTTTTTTTTTTTCCTCAGTCCTCCATCACATCTTAGCCTGCAATATGAGCCCTTTTATGGACAGTCTGGGCAGAGCTGAAAGACTGATTGGATGTGAAAATGTTCTCCTTGGGAAATCTTTGGATCCTGCCCTTCCCAGATAGTTAGGCAATCTGCTCTAGGAAACCTGTTATGACAGTGCCTGTTATCTCTGCTAGGCAGAGTCCTATAGGGACTGTTGCAACCTACCTCAAAGCCAGGGTTAGGGGAATTCACTCTGCAGCCCACTGCCTTCCCAAAGCTTTTATTGTTCTGTTTCATTTTGCTCAAAAGCTAGTTATGAATTGCACACATATTTTTCTGCATGTGTTTGAAATAAAATGGATAGTTTATAGGAAATGCAGATTTCCTTGTGTAATAATCTGTAAACTGAAGTTTGAACTCCATCTGAAAATCAAAACTTTCCCAGTGGCTCAACAACTTGGTAATAGATAAGCGCAGAAAGATCAGTTAAATTCTGGGTACCCTCTAGTCAAGAGTTGGTCTGGTTTTCCCCAGGGACTCAGTATTGTTTCTGACTGGGAATTGTGAATGATGGGAATTCTTCAAGGCAGCAGGGAGTATGGGAATTTGAGTGGAAACCCAGGTAAAATAGCTGATTCATGATGCTGTACGTACCGCTGACAAAAGACCCCCTTCAATAAAGTGAATACCTAGGATATAGGTTTTGCCCAAGATCTGTGTTATGATTGTAAGCTTGCATCGACACCCTGGTGACAGTTCGTTTGGGCTTTCCTAAGTGTGAATAGTTACCAGGGTGTTTTTATTTTCTTCTGTTTATCCTCTTACACCTAGTAGCTGCGGTGATAGTATTTGAACTGAAATAAGGGTGGACTTCAGTGAAGATTAAGAACTGGATTGGAATGATTAGAGGTAACTGGAAAACAGAAAAATATTCCACTTGAAATTGAGCTATTGCTAGTAAATATTACTTAAATAGATACAGGATCTAGAAAGCTCTAAGTTTACATTCATGTTTCCTTACAAGCTGGTTTAACAGCATTGGTGGGTGATTTGGTGCAGGGGTGTTCTGTTATGCAAGTAATGCTCTGCTTTTAGGGGAAGTGAAATGTACAGCCAGTACAGCCAGGGATTGGTGGTGATCTTGGTGAACTCATTTGATTTCATGGTGATGGAGATTCCGTGGAAGAGAATGGCTGAGTTTGGGGAGCTGCTTTCTGTGCAGTGGGAAAAGTTCCTGGTATTGTGAACAGGGTCATGGCTTCAACATTTACTGACATCAGAGGAGAAAGTTGGTGTAACTCTCCTAAAGCATGTGTTTTTCCTCAAGCGTGAAACGTGCTCTCTGCGCATATGGCCCCCGAGACGTGGATTTCCTAATGGAATGTAGAGCTTAGATGAAAGTGGATGGCCATGTCACCTCACAGCTCTCAGTGGAGAAGAAAATCTTCCTTGGCGGTATTAAAAACATCTGCTTGTGTCATGGGCTGTTAGGTATGAGATACAATTTGACTTTAAGTTGTTAGTTGCCATTAGTAGATGAAGGAATGGTATGTAGAATACAGTGTCCCATCTGTTAGGGATTTTTGTAATTTCATTTGAAAATATATATTTTTGTCAATTGCAATTATCTGGAAGGAACTAATGAATTTTTTTCAGTTGATTTTTTCAGAATTTAGAGTATTTTACATCTGTCTGCAATCATTTATTCTGTCATCCAGTCAATTACCACAAAGATACTGGAATTATATTTATTAATTTTATAGAAGTTTTGTCGAGGAGTTTGTAGTGCTTTGTTGTTTGAGCTGGCAGTATGCTTCATTTTGCAGGAATGTATTTCTAGTTTCCAACTCTGGCCAGCTTCTAATCACTGAGGCTAACAGTAATATTTTTTTTTTCTGTGTTTGCCTCAGGCTGATTTTTCACAGAATAACTATCTGCTTGGCTTTGACCATAAGACTCACAATAAATTGTCTGATATCCTTTTACTCATTAAAAAAAGAAAGAATTCCATAAACCTTTCCTTCATAAAGCTCTAGTACTTACATGCTTTGAAGCAGGAACTTAAATTTGACAAGGTGAATATAATCAATTTGACTATATTCAGGAGTGTCTTTCACTATCCCTGTGAATACCCGCTCTGCTTTGACCAATTTGTAAACCTCTGAAAAATGACAGTTCAAATAATCTCATTTAAGTGTTGCTAGAGGTTCCTACAAATACATGCACACACATACATATCTAAATATATATATATATTTTTTTTTCTTTCCCCTGGCAGTTCTGTATACAGTGAATGTTCCCCAGTGTAGAACTGAGTTGACCTTATAATTGCAATTCTGGTCTGATTTGGGTCAGATAGTTTTTTGGCATTAAAGTCCTACAGCTTTCTTTTTTCTCTTTTTTTCTCCTTTTCCTCTCTCGAATGGCGTTGGAGCTTCCTGTCTGCTGGAGGAATGCGAGTAAATTAAAAACCTCTGTCAGCTTTGGTGCAGAACAGGAACTGTCTTTCAAGGGTACTTTGGAGTTTCTTCTCCTTGGGGAAGAAGAAATGGATTGGCATGGAGAAGCTCAAATGGAAAGGAGATCAAAACTCTGTGGAGGATACTTCTAGTACCTGGTAATCATGGTTATGTGCTGGAGCTGCCTGAACCAAGATTGGGAATGGGGTGAAAGCACAATAAGGGATGTTGTTAGAAGGGGTGGAGAGACTCAAAGGTCAGTCTCCTGCAGAGTCTGGAGTGCAACACAGTTTGAGTGCTGCTTCACTGCTGATGCTAGATCTGCATGGCATTGTTGCTAGCATCATCAGCGAAGTAGTACTCAAGTACATATGTACTTGACGGTGATGGAACAAATCCCCTTGAGTACCATCATGCAACACATACCAGACACTCAGGTGATCAGGCCCTGTCAGCATGGGTTTATGAAAGGCAGATCATGCTTGACCAACCTGTTCTCCTTCTATGACAAGGTGACCTGCTTAGTGGTTGAGGGGAAGGCTGTGGATGTTGTCTGCCTGGACTTCAGTAAAGTCTTTGACACGGTTCCCCACAGCATCCTCCTGGAGAAACTAGCTGCTCATGGATTAGATGGGCAATACTCTTCACTGGTTTAAAAACTGGCTGGACGGCCAGGCCCAAAGAGTTGTGGTGAACGGAGTTAAATCCATCTGGTGGCAGGTCACAAGTGGTGTTATCCTGGGCTTGGTGCTGGGGCCAGTCCTTTTTAACATCTTCATTAATGACCTGGATAGGGGATTGAGCGTACCCTCAGTAAGTTTGCAGACAACACTGAATTGTGTGGGAGTGTTGATCTGCTGGAAGACAGGATGGCTCTGCAGAGGGACCTGGGCAAGCTGGATCGATGGGCAGAGGCCAACTTTGTGGGGTTCAACAAAGCCAAGTGCTAGGTCCTGCTCTTTGGTCACAGTAACCCCAGGCAATGCTGAAGGCTCGGGGCAGAGTGGCTGGAGAGCTCCCTGGAGAAGGACCTGGAGGTGTTAGTTGACAGCTGGCTGAATGTGAGCTGGCAGTGTGCCCAGGTGGCCAAGGCAGCCAACAGCATCCTGGCCTGTATCAGGAATAGTGTGACTAGCAGGAGTAGGGAAGTGATTGTTCAATTATACTCAGCTCGGGTGAGCCAGCACCTGAGTACTGTGTCCAGTTTTGGGCCGCTCACTACAGGAAGGATGTTGTGATGCTGGAGTGTGTCCAGAGAAGGGCAACAAAGCTGGTGAGGGGTTTGGACCACAGGTTCTATGAGGAGCGGCTGAGGGAACTGGGGCCTTTTAGTCTTAAGGAGGCTGAGGGAAGACCTTACTGCTCTCTACAACCACCTGCAAGGAGAGTGTGGAGAGGTGGGGGTCTGTCTCTTCTCTCCGGTAACAAGCTATAGGGTGAGAGGAAATGGTTTCAAATTGTGCCGGAGAGATTTAGGTTAGATATCAGGAAGAATTTCTTTACTGAAAGGGTAGACAAGTATTGGAACAGGCTGCTCAGGGAATCACCATTCCAAGAGGTATTTAAAAGGCACGTAGATGTTGTGCTTGGGGACATGGTCTAGAGATGGATTAGGCAGGGTTAGGCTGAGGTTGGATTTGGTGATCTTAAAGGTCTCTTCCAACCTAACTGATTCTATGATTCTATTTAGTAAGTTACCCGTGGACCAACTCTTCATTAGAAGCCCAGACTGTTAAGTTTCTATAGCTAATAGTGACCTTCTTAGTTCAAGAAACAGGGAATCTTCCAGAAAAGCTTATGATTTCCAAGTTGAGGTTGTGAAGGTATTAAGTTTCCTGTCATCTGATGGAATGTATTTGCTTCTTTTTAGGAACATAGAAATTTTATACCTTTGAATACCTTTTGAAGAACACTTCAGAATTGCCGTATCAAGCGTGCAGTTGGCTGCGCAGCGTAATTTAAATGTCCTATGTGAATGCGTTGTAGTATAATAATTATATGATGAGTGCTGTTTTAATTTTCACCCTGTTGAGCAGATGAATCATATTAGTGATTAGGCTGTTATGTAGAAGCCCTGTCTGATCTATTGAAAAAATCTAGAGTCGTGGTGTCAGTGTTTTGGAGAGCTGGAGTCTGTCGCTGTCCCTGTAGTGAGGTTTCTGTGTGAGGTGGGAAGCAGAACTTTCTTAAACGTGTTGTCCATAATCATGTGCTTTTACTTTTTAGGTATCTGGGTTGGGATGCTGAATTGCTGATTAGACATTCTTACAACTAAAGTGAGTGGAAATCTGTCTGTACAGAAGGGTACAGTATAAAGTATAAAATATTTCTCCACACTCCAAATAGTGTGGAGAAAACAAGATAAATGCAGGTCTGACATTGTGAGCTATATCTATTGTGTGTGTTAACTAAAGTCGGTTTTAAAGTTTCAGATGGTGCCAGCATGTACAAGTCATGGAGGTATGGACATTCTGGCATTTTTCAGCTTCTGGTTGGTTGCGTTTGCACTGCTGGTAAATGATTTAAGAATTGTGTGACAGACATTTCACATAAATAGATTTTTTTTTTTTTTTTAAATGAAAATGCTGTATAGAAACATTTAGCATGAAAAAGAGTATGTTAAAGAAATGAGTTCAAATAGTTACGCTATCTTTGCTTGTCTTTTGCTCTTCAAAATAAGTATTGGTTTATCATTAACTTTTTTCCAATTGCCTTTAGCCACTTAGATGGTCCATACAAATACAGTAAAACAGCCATGTGAACATAGAAGATAAAAATGAATGGTACCAGAGGTTTTAAATATTCACAAATTGCTATATAAGAGAAAATAAATGAAAGGGATATTTCAGATATGATAATGTTATGTCATAATTTTATGCAACATTAAAGTTATAGCAGTGATTGTGGGGAAAAAAAGTCAAATTCAGACATCATGTTTCAATTATGTTTAAAGTTTAGAAAATCTGAACTCTGTCTCCATTTGTGAAAATCAAGCTTCTGTTCCAGTCTTGGGGCTTTGGACTAATTTCTAAGTGAATATAAAATCGAACCGAAGTGAGATAAATCTTTGGATTTAGTTGAGAAATAAAGACCTGATTACTGGGTTCAAGAGGTTGGTGTACCTTCCTTTATTGTAGAATATCTCCATTTCTTAAAGGTGAATATTTAATACAGATAGGAATGTGAGCCAAGGATCTGAAGAATGAGAGAAAATGTAACACACTGGCTAATGCATTATGAAGTGGCATAAACAACTTAAAATAAATGTTCTAAGTTAGTGCTGCTTTCCTATTGTGTGTTTTCACTTGATTGCTAATTTGCGAAATTCAGTGAATCTTGACTATCTCTCTCATTGTTACAAGTAACAAGGTTTTATTGTAATTATCTGTGGCTGATAATAATTAACATTAAAAAATGCATAGGTACTTTTCTCTTTTTAAAATAATGAGAAAATCTTTCAGAAATGAATTCTATCCTAGTGGGAGTCAATTTAGAACCTACGGAATGCTACAGTAGAACTTTCACAGACTACAGTAGGAACAGAAGTCTGGCCTTTCATATAAATTCTTACTGATGAGGTGATAGCTATTTTTCTATAGGGAGCAATTTTAAAGTATTGCTTGAAACCATGAAATAGTAGCTGCTGTCTTTGTTCCCCTTTTTGGGGTGGGATTTGGGGATATAGAACAGAGATACCTCTCCTTTCTGAAAATACTGAGATGTCTGTTAAATCACAGCTTTTCAAATACTCCCAGAGGAGATTTGCTTAGTGTGTTGTGTGTGGTTTTTTTTTTTTTAATCCATGTAGTAGATGACAAGTTATAAAATCAGCAGGGTTATTTGTTGTATTTTTATGGTTGAGTCTGTCATATTATATTTTCAGACTTGTCAATGACCAGTCAGCACTGCCTGAAGTCTCGGAGGTCAACATCTGAATGGTATGGAATGGCTGTTTGTGCTGCTGATTGTGGAGAGGGGACTTAGGTTGCATTATGATGATTTACGTTATTCAAACAGGAATTCTGATTGCTACAGCTCAGATGACTTATAACGTGACAGGCATGTCATGTATTTAATTATTAGATGTGCTGATAGAAAGAGCTGGGGTGGCAGAAGTGCAGTATAGCACAGCCAGCTCTGTAGCGTGGGACGTGCTTGCTCTTGCCAAACTGTTGTGTTGGGCTGGCCCACCAGGAACCGTTGCCAACCTGTTCTGATGCAGATGACCAGCTAAGGGGGGATTTTCTCTGTTTGATTTTTCCCAGATTAGGTGCACTGATTTTGCTTTCAGCAAGGTTAAAATGTTATGTATAGAAGAAAAATCAAACTGGTAGGAGGTATGTTGTAAGGTTTAAGCTCTGTGTCCTTCAAATACTGCAAAAATACGGCAACAGATGTGCAGGATTTAAACTGCTTCTTACTCTAGTGCTGAAGATATACACAGATAATTAAAATGTCATTTTAACAGTGTCTTGAGTAGCAAAGAGCTTGATCTTATACAAATATCTTTTGATATTGCATGTTTTTTGTTCTTATATACTCTTAGATATTTGTATTTCTCAAGGCATGCTTTTTCTGAATTATATAAATATTTATTTAGAATCTTATACAGTATTTTTTTTAATCTTCTTTTTCATTCTTTATTTGATATGATTAGAACTGTACCTGTAGCCACTTCTTTTTTCCATGTTGGTGTGTAGAGGATGTTATCTTTTCTTGAGTCCATCACAGTGACACTTCTACTCAACAGCCAGCATGTTTTCTGCTTTTTATTCTAAGTCCTGTGGAAGTACAGTTCTAAGTCCTGTGGAAGTACAGTTCTAAGTCCTGTGGAAGTACAGCCTTGTCAGCACAAGGCTGCTGCTGGTATTGTCATAGGTACAGAAAATAGAAACTGCTGACCTACGGCTGCAAATATTATACTTTTTAATGGACTATAAAAATATTATGTATTCAAGAAGAGTGAATTTCTTTGCAGGCAGATGTGATGATTAAAGCCATATATAAGGACTGTAGATAGCACCCACGGAAGATTTAATCCAGCTCTATGAAATCCTATCAGTCTTGGGATCTAGTTAGAGATACAGTTCAGTTCCTGTCAGACAATAACTGTGCCCAACTGAGATGGGTTTTGTGCATGTAGACCTCTGGAGGTAAAAAGCAGCTGTGCCAGCACACCACCCTGGTCACATCCAGCTGCTCAGTATGATTCAAATTCCTGATGGGATCCTGTGCAGAGAAGTCTAACTGTAATTGTAACCTTAATGAGCACTACTCTGACACTATTTAAAACTTCCCTCTCAGCATGATACTGTGTAAATTTACATACTAGACTTTATGCAAAGGCTCCGGGCTTAAGTCTCCAAACATTTCTGAGTACACTGGATTTCAAGGGCAACTGTCTGCTTTCACTATCATCGTGTTTTAAAGACAAGGGACAACCTTTCAGAGATTTTAAAAATCGGTTATTTTTTAAGAAATAACATAACCCTTATTTTACAGCTTTTCTCCATATATACACTGTGTACCTCTGCACCTGTACTTGTGGTGTGTGCTTCTGGCTTTTCTTGGTTTTGCACAGAATAAAAGAAAGTGTTTGTCACTTATACTGGCAGGAAGAATGTAAACTCTTTATTTTTTAGGGAAAACTCTAACCGTGTCTAGCTTGAAGAGTCCTTTAGGCCTTATTTGGTGCACTCACTGTGCCTTGCTTGGGTACTGAAATGTCTGACATAATCATCAAGGATCAGACAGGTGAAGATGTCAACAAAAACCCCAGCCCTTTATGGATCTATGTTTGTTTTCATATAAAACCAAAATAGTTCCACTCAGGGCTAACAATCTTTATAGCATTACTTATAATTGTATCTGTAGGCATTATTCAAGTCTTCCATTAATTTATAAAATGCTTTTTTGTTGCTTTTTTCGCAGTCCTTTTATATCATATAGTAATCTTCTAAAGACAATGTGCCACAATATATATTTAACTGTACTTTCTGGTGAGTTTTTGGGGGTGGGTTTTTTTGTCATATCGTTCCTCCAAGACTAGCAACAATCTAGTCTTGTTGCTTGATTAGATTTGCAGTATTTTACTGCATTGATTGCAGTTTTTCCTTAGTGATCTTTATGGGTAAAATTTGGAAAATACTCTATAGTCATAGATCAATGTGGAGTATCAGCACAATAGATAAAGATTTTGCAGGTTTCAATGTAGATTTCATCTATACAAATTAGGAAAACATTGTTACACTACCCTGGGGAGATGTGTATAAAATCTAAGTGTTGGGAACATTGTGCTCAGTGTAATTGCAAATTGTCACTACTTGAAAGTTAATGTTTTTGTTAGACAAGTTGACCAAGCAGCATGAACTTAATTGTAACTTCCTATGGAAGGAAGATGTTCAGTAACTTTCAGGAAATATTAATACACACATACACGTGCGTGTGCACACACCCCCCTGCTCCCCCCTCCGCCCAGCCCCAGTATGTTATTGCCATTCTGTGCTAGAGAAAGCACACAGTTAGGAAATACCAGTTACATGGGTTCTTCTGTGTAATGCTGATGTGCAACATGCAGTGATTGACCCTTGATATATTAGAGGCTATAGCTGGACTGTTTAGATGACAGTCGGTATGCATTTGATCTGCCTGATCTCTAATAATAAGACACTACTAAGAATTTAAAAGTAGTTAATATTTGAAGTATTTATTCTGCTTCTTGTTTCATGATTTCTTTTATAAAAGCCTTCTGTTGGTGAAAATTGTCACTTGTACTTCGATGTCACAGTGCTAAGCTTTCAGAGAGACACTGAAATCAGAGAAGGGAGGTGGTTTTTAACAAGGTAGTCTGGCTTGTTTCATAACACAAACTGTGGTGTCTACCCAGTGATTGCAGCATTAAACGAATAACTCTTCATAGAGTTAGGGCATAATTATCTTTCTGTGAAGACAAATTTTAGGCCCCAAACTACCTTATTCATCCTAGTTTCATTAACAAATAGAGATCTTAATTTTATAAGGAGGCCCATGTGGGGAACAGCAGTCATCCTTCCTGTAAGTTTTAGAACTAAGGACCTTAACAAGCAAACTGTTGTTGGCTTTATTTGTAATTTCCTTGAGGGGAAAATGGAAAGAGTTTGGCTCACTGACTTTCAGATACCTGTGTGTATAGACATAATTTTTAGTGTATTAATAAGGTTTAGGGTATTCCTCTGTGCTTTTTATCCATCTTTATTCTGTGTATATCTGTTCAGTATAATTGTACATCCTGGATGCCTACCTCAACTGGATTCAACAACCTGGTCGAGTGGAAGGCGGAGCACCTCCCTTCCCCCTGCATGGCAGGAAGGTTGGAGTGAGATGATCATGAATGTCCTTCTAGCCTGAACCATTTTAGGATTCTACAAACTGTTGCTCACATTCAGTTGCATTTTTATTTGAATGAAGGATTTTCATCCATAAAAGGAGAAATAAAATACAGCTCTGTGCTTTCTCCTCAATTAAGAATGCCACAGTATTTTGAAGACTATTCTTTAAACTTTCTTCTGCTGTAAAACCAAGAGTGTGTAACTAGTGATGGACAGTCCCCATATGCCACTCTGTTTCTACATGTTGCACACTGTGTTTCTGTGGACCCTGCCTAACTTCCTTATGATTACCATTGCTATTTCGTTATGTGCTTATAAAGTTACATATGCAGCTAAAACAACTGCCTTGTGAGCATGGTTTCTTTGAAAAGTTGTTCTACTAAAACCTAATTTTAAAAAAACAATTATCATGTTTATTTCCATAGGGATTGTTTTGAAATTTGGAACGTGTACTATGTAGCTTCATGTTGAAGGCTGTGGGAAAATTTAATGTGATTTTTATAAGTTTGAGGCCAATTTGTAAAATAGCCTAGGCTGTAGATAATATGTGTTTATTTGGAAATTCTGTCTGATCTTGTGAGTAGAACACAGAGTGGCAAATCATCTTCTTCCAAGAAAAGCCCAAACAACCTTGGTGCCTCTGCCACATATCTCTGATGGTCAGTCAAAACCCTCGTGTCTTTGCCAGAAAGGTCATAAAACTCCTTTTTGTTAGGCTTTTGCCCACAGCCTGACAACAGATTGCTTCCAGGGTACTGTTTTTGTTGGTGTTGAGGTTTTTTGGGTTTTTTCCCTTACCAAATAAGCATCAGAAGTTCTGTGAAAGAGGAACTTACTTGCAGTGTGCTGAGTCCCTTTGCACTTGCCCTAGAGGTATGGAGTGGTTCTTATTTCATGGAAAATACCTTTCCTAGTCTCATCTCTGCTGCAGAAGCGTGTCACCTCTGGTTCCAATTCTACACATTAGTATAAAAATTTGAGAAATGCCACATAAATGCAACATCTGTCAGCATTTATCAGTCTTGCTGGCCTAGCTGATATTAAAGACACATGATGATTTCAGACTTGCCAATAGGGCATTAAGGGGGAACTCTGCTATTTTCCTCATAGTAACCACTTAGTACATTAGGTATTAATGATCAGACTCCTAAAGTTATTTATTATTTTTAAATTGACAGCTTAAATGATGCATGCATAGAGAAGCCCAAAACTTTCTGTCCTGTTTGTATAGCTGCTGGACAGTTCACATTTAGAGTACTGTTCTGTATTTGAATTTTAGAAGCTGAGAATTGAGTGGAGTTAACTGTATTTTTCTGGTCTGATATATCAGTGCTGTGATAACTGACTTGTGCATAAATTAGCTGTTCTAAAAGGAGAAAAAAGTCTTGTACAAGCTGAGAGGGTTCATATTGCTATTTAAGTATGTTAAAAGGAGAAATTACACTAACCTGCTTTTTATAGTTCAGTCTAGCTGCTTTATGTCTCTACTCAGAAACTAATGAATAAATCATAAGTGTTACATATGTGTTAATCTAACCAGATCCTCAAGGAAGAATAAGTAGAGCAGCTGTTATTTTTACAGCTGTAGCTCATATTATGAGTGCTTTCCATTTAGCTAAGTATGCAAATACTGTCTATAGTGCAGGATTTAGATTTGTTGGAAGTGTATTAATACAGTACATCAGGCCTTTTTGCTTTTTTCTGAAGCTCTAATTTTATATCTGAAGCTAGCTTTTAAAATAGTTTGAAATTAAGTTGTACCATGATACCTCTGGAGAAGCCTTATGTCTTAAAAAGCCTCTGGGATGCTTAGGTCAATTGTCAAGTCGAAGCTGAGTTACTCTCTCAGAATAAGTATTACATAAAAGTGTCCAACTCTCATTTACATGCACATCTCCAGTCCAAGGGCATAGCTTCACTAAATTCTGAAGACCTTTGTTCACTGGATGTGTTAAAGAATAGATGGGGGGGAAGTCTAGATTATTTTCCACTAAGTTGTGGATAAGTTTAAATAGGTGGAGTGCTTGCTGTTTTGTATTGGGAAATGGTTGTGTTGGTCACTTATTTCACATAAAAAGCAAGGACTTTGGTATTTTGGTGTTTTGTCTAAGCTTTTTCTGTTCAAAGACTTGCAAATTGACTTTCCTAAAAGGTATTTATGAAGAAAAATGAGATAATCTATATGTGCCACATATGGTAGGTAATAACTGCTTTATTAAGATGATTTATGTATTAACATATTACTATTATTTTTCTGGTTTAATGTTTAATTTGTCTCAAGTGAAATTTGTTGTAAATGACATGAAAACTTTCCAGGTGTGTCCTACTATCATAGATGCTGCCTTTTTTTCTGTTAGTGCAGTCAAGAGGTACTGTCAGTAACTTCATGATAGAGATAAAATGTTTCTCAGTTTCAACAACAATAGGCTTTAAAAAAATTAGTTTTCCATATTTTTTCTTTCTTCCTGAAGTCAAAGGAAAGAAACAATTCAATATCCCATATATGTGGTGTAGTGGCCAGGCATACTGGGATACCAGAGAGATTTCTGGTTTAGTTTGATGCCTGGTGGCATTAGGGTTATAATTCTGTTAATAGTCAAAGAAATGCTGGGAGCTATAGATAAAAATCTAATTCACTAGCAAGCATGCTACTGATGTACAAATATTCTTTTTAAATTGGTTATTTGGCACTCCTCTGTTCAACTGTACACATCATTTAAATAGAATCATTAATTCTTCACTCTGTAAGAGCTCTTTATGTAATCAGAATGAAATGTTATCATGACTGCTTTTGAAAGATGAACTAGGAAGGAGAGAGAAGGCCCTACCATTCCTTGTGGCTCCCAGTAATCAAACAGGTAGTGGAAGCAATTTGTTGATGAGTGATGCCCTATGTAAGTACACTTTATGCCCAATTAGGTAACAACTGTTTATCACTTTATCTGCAAAGGGAGGAACTGTAATTCATTTCAGAGGATTGGCTCTGCACTCTGAATAGCTTTTAGAATATCTTTTTATGCTGAGCCCTTAAGTTGGTAGACCTAGGAAGAACTTTACTGCTGATAAAATTTTGTCTGGGACTTTTGCAGTGTAACACCATAAAATCAGCTTTGCTGGCTGAAAATGCTGTGTTCTCCCTGTTTCACCTGGCTGGGGGAAGCTGGTACCATCAGCTGCCCTGTGGATGAGGGGGATGACCTAACTGTGATCTTTCCTGTGCTCTTCTGTCCTACTTTGTACACGCAAGAAGCACCTTCATATCCAGGCCCATTGTCAGTGTTTATTAAGGACTCATGCGCATTGCTGGAAGTGCTAGATGTTTTCTAATTAGCTGTAGATAAAATCCTATTACTTTGCATAGCTTTGTGTAGCTGTGCCTCAATTCTTTGGAGTGATAACTGGTTTTGTTCCCTTTAGTGACTGTGGAGACCTTGGCTGCTTCTTGGTTGTCCACTTTATTTGATTCACCCTTCTGTTTCACTGCTCTTATGCTCTTATGGCTTTTAAGCATCAGTACATATGAAGGGTAATTAAATGGATGAGCAACATGAAGCTTATTGAAAATATGCCATGATTGCTTCTCCCTGGGTCTGAATTGTGTCCCTCATCATATCTTTGGGGCTATGAAGCCTTCTTCCACCTATGGACTCTAAACTGAGGTACCACGTTAGAAGGTTTCTGCATTGACTTTTTCAGCTATTGTATGAATTGGAATTTGTAGTTGTTACTCAGGTACTCTAATGCTGGATTGACATAGTAAGGAGATGGATTAGGATGGAGTCTGGAAGGAAGAGACTTATGTATTGTCATTTGGCTCTGATTTATATGCTTTCATGAGAACTATATTTTGCTGAAGCCATGATTGTGTTCTTAAAAGCTACGTTTTTGGTGGGGTTTTTTTTCTCTTTTATACCTTCATTGGAATTAAAGCATGATGAGATTTTTTTAAGTGCCTGAAAGCATACTTCAGTCTTTTTGACACCAAAGTTGAGCCAACAATGTGCACTTGCAGCCCAGAAGGCTGGTTGCATCAACAGGGTTGGATTAGATGATCTTTAAAGATCTCTTCCAACCTAACACACTGTATGAGTCTAAGTTTAAAAAAAAAAATTAAAGAAATCAAAAAGCCCTTAAATTGCTATCCCCTAGTACTAAAACATCAGAAATTCTTGTTATTTTGGTGTGCTTATGGGATGTGATTTCCATCATTCCACAGTATGACTTGGCGGTTTACAGTGTTGTTCAGAGGAGCCTGCGACCTTAAGGGTGTCTCTGTGCCTGGTGAATGCTGAGGTTCACTAGCATGAGGTTTTGCAATAAAGACTTGGTTTGTAAATCACAGAGGGTGGAGGGTTAATTTGTTTTGTTCTGTGGGGACAGAGGTCTGGTTTTAACCAGTTTTGTATGTAGGTTTATGTGGAAGTGTTATTGACAGCTGCCTCAGAGTTTATACTATGTTGATGGAAGCAGAAGTCTAGTCTTTGTTCTGAATATTGAGATTGTTTGGAAGCAGATGTTTTCACTATTGTCCACATTCTTTGATTTCCTCACAGAAATCATGATGTTTGTTTGCTTTTCTTCATTTTACCCAATCTAACATTTTAAATATGAATGCTGCTTTAAGAAACTAAAAATGTAGCAATAATTATTACAGTGTTAAAAATATTAACAAGCTTTTTAACTTAAATACAAGGTAGTCATTGAGGGGAAAATAGCAAATTGAACTCTAAATCCAAATGGCCAATAAATTTAATCTTCAGAATAATTCCTCCTTTGTAGAATTTGATTCTGAGCTATAGCAGATATTTACCTTACCTTGAAGGTATAAAAAGAGTATTATAGAATCATTTAGGTTGGAAAAGACCCTTAAGATCAAGTCCAACTGTTAACCCAGCAGTGCCAAGCCCACAACTAACCTATGTCCCCTGAACTCTGTCCCTCATCTACATGTCTTTTAAATACCTCCAGGGATTCGTGACTCAACCACTTCCCTGGGCAGCCTGTTCCAGTGCTTGACAGCCCTTTCAGTGAAGAATTTTTTTCTAATATAACCCACCATTAGTTATTCTCTTGCCCCTATGTTCTCCAGTTTATAAAAGAGGTAGAGTATTTTTTGCAGGATTTTTGTCTCTAATTGAGAATTTAAATTTTCTTTATATAGACTTAAATTATAATTAGGAGAATACCAGGTCAATATCATGCTCAATAGATAAGGCTTATGATTTCATTAATATTTATAAGTTAATACTGTGCTCAATAAGAAATGGCTTCATAATTGGACTGTAGGAAGATTAAGTAACTAAATAGGAAAGGTTAATTTTAGCAAGTAACTGTCAAGCTAAAGGAACAGTGTTATCAGCTATGGTGCTTGCTATTCTGTTCAAGATGGTGTGAAACAACTGTTGCAGGACTATTTTTGGGGAAGGGATGAGGCCTTTCCCAGGATTCAGGTTAGGCTGGAACAAAGACAAGTAAGTATATTGTAGGTAAGTTTTGTGTGTGATATTTCTGAATTACATTATTTTAAAAGCAACAAGTTCAAGAATATAATTGGATCTTGGCAACTGTGGGAAGTTAAAAAGATAATTTTAGGAAATCTCATGTTCTGTGTTTTCTGTAGCATGAGAATGTTTTATGATTTCTCAGTGGGGAAGAAAAAAAGCAAAATTATTCCCTCTAAACACAATAAAAGCACCTTTTCTTCTTAAAAGGTTTTTCACTCATCTTTCATTGTGTAAGGAATGCCTCTGTGTTCTAGTTGCAGACAGCTGCATAAGTGTTAAAAACACTTTCTCATGAAACACTGCATACCCAGGAGAGACAGTAAGAGAGCAAACATCACCTGACATGACAGAGAATCTAGAAACACACTGTAGGAAAGTGTTTCAGATGCTTTGGTGGTGAGGTAGAAGATGACCTCTGTAGATTAGAGGAACAGTGCTTTTTCATTCTATCTGGCTGTGGCTCTAGCTTGCTTGCTTGTCTTTATGCTTGGCTTTATGACAGTGCTACAGGACATTAAGGAATCCCACAAGATAAAATTATCAGTGCTTATGAGCAGTTAAAGTCTACTGGCAATGAATTTCTTCAGTCTTGGCCTTGACTGAGGCAGTCTTTATGTCCCTGATTGTAATTTGTAGAGAATAACAAACTCACAACTGTGTTTCAAAATGGCTTGCTCATACTGATGCACAACTATAATTGCAGCAAATAAATTACATGTTTCAAATCTCCCAAGAATATTTCTCCAAAGGGTATATTTGGCTTCAAGTATGGAGAGTCAGTTTAAGAAAGACCAGGGAGTTGTGCTGTGATGATAGGCTAAATCCTTGACTGTACTTCAGTTCTGCAGTTTCTTTGGTTATTTGACTTGCTGGCTTAGTCACAGAAATTACAGCTTGAAGGGATATTCACGTTACATAGTCCAGCCTCCCACATGAAGTATGCTGGTTTGTTCAGCTTTTCCTGTAAAGATCAGTATGAGAAAAGACATTGGGTCTTTTTCTCATCATCTGTCCCTGGGTTCTCTGCCCAGTCTGTCTCTCACATATAGTTTCTGAACTTTCTTTTACAGCTGTCATGCCCATGGCTTCCCTACTTGTTACCCAGAATGTCCTTCCTTTAGGCCTGTCTTCAGGTGAGTTGTGGCCTCCCTGACTACCGTGCCTCCAAGTTCCTGAACAGTGCTTGCTTGCTTTATGCCTTCATACTTTCATGCTCTTCCTTTTTTTTACCTGTCCTTGGTGTGTTGTGTGTGAGGTTTTTTTTGGGGTTTTTTTGTCTGTTTTAATTTTAGCACACTAGAAATCTGCTTTCTAAGCCAAATGGACCTTCTACCACAACTCCTAGCCTTCCCACACAAGGGCCTCCTTCCTTCTTCAATTCTCAATAAAAATCAGGGAGCTCTCCTGGGAACTCTTCCCCATGTGCCTGTTCCTTTGGGGTTTTACCCTATTGTTCCCTTCAAAAACCCTAAATCACTTTTAAAATCCTTTCCCACTCTGCTGACTGCCTTTCTAGCCTTTCTTGGTGTCCTCAACTCAGTCATCCTGAGGTCAGTGCAACCCAGGCTACTGCATGAGGTTCACCTAACAGCTCACCCCATTTGTGAGCAGCGGCATAAGCAGCGTTAGTGCTAGTGAGCTGTCAGGCTGTAGCCTGTTTCTCTGACAGAGGTGGAAAGCCCTATTTGTGTGTTAAGCTTTACTCAGCAATAGTGACTGGGCTGGAATATCAGTGCTGCTTCTGTGTGGCGCATAAGGCTCTGGTCTATAGCAGGAATCTCTAGGCACAAGTACAAATGCTAAGTCACCATTGCACAGGAAGATTTCAAGTGTTTCAGTGTTTACTTTGCTCAGTGGAGTGCTCAGCAGCATCCTAGAGGCCCTTTTTAGCCTTTCAGAACCACCTTTGTGTAAGACACTGCTGATTATAGGATTCGAGGATGGCACTTGGGTTGAGATCTAGAGCTGTTTTCCTGTTCAGCCTGCCTGCTGCTTTAAATATAACAACACACAATCCAGTAAACTTATTTGATTGCTTGGCAACATAAGGATTCAGCCTGCACTGTTATGAAGACTAGAAAAGGATAATTTCAACGTCTTATTGGTAGAGGTTATCTGCTTGAAGACTTTTCCCTCACAGATGGGAAAATAACATAAATTCTTCACTTCTGTTGAAATTTGCTTGCATAATCTATTATTGTCTCTATGAAAAGATTTTTGAAACTGCTTGGAAGGCAATAAACTAACTTGTAATACTTATAGGAATGCCAAGTAATAGCTTCATGACCTAGAGAATGAAGATAGCAAAACAATATTTTCCAATAACTAATTTTAATACTTATTTATATAAAAATAAACCAGTGGTTTGCACAGTTTCTGGATAATAGAAGTTGACATAGGACCATAAATGATTAAAAATGTGAGGAGATACTTTAGATCTGGCTTCAAGAAGTAGCATGACTAAATATGAGAGGATCAGCCATGGTTCTGTAAAAAGACCAAAAAACGTCTTTAAATGTTGATGGGGGAAAGTTTTAGTTTTGGAAAGTGGAGCTAAGGGTGATCATGTGTCACAAAATAAGAAAATGGAGGGAATCCTTATCAAGTAGCTCCAGTAGAACTGGGTGACTGAGTTGACACGGAGATGATAGATTAGTTATGTTTTTACCCTTTTCTATGACAATTGTAATGGCGAAATGAAAACAGCAAATATCAAGTATTTTGTGAATGGGGTGGGTGATGGATGGTTTGTCTCTTGAGGTAAGTGGCCAATGGAAACTCAGCTTGCTAGCAAAAATAAATTTAAGAGGTATATCTACCCAGAGCAGCTCAGAGGCACTGGAAGCTGAAGGCATGCATTATCCTGCTGCCCTGTCCAGTCTAGTTTACTAGAAATTGTGTGGCATGTTCAGGAGGTCAAAGTCACTCAGGGGCTTGCTTATGAATCTGGGAGTCGCTGAAGCTCATTGGTCTATGCCTTTCTTCCATTGATCTTTATAGAATCAAAATAACTCTGCTTAGTAGAAACAGCACTAAATGGGTATGAAATAGCCATGATTTCTAGTGTCTCGGTGCCTTTTGGAGTCTCCTGAAATGGATGCTTTCCACCTGTGTATACTGGTTACAGATATTAGATATGTCATGTCTGGGTAGTTTCAAGAATCTTTTTGTAAAAGATTTTAAAAGTGGCAATTAGACTTTTTTTTTGTCCAAGAGGTTAGTTTTGAATTTCTGGAAAACCATAAGACAGACATGAGTATTACTGCGAATCAGCTGCAGTGGTCACTGAAAACAGTGGATTCAGAGCTCAGAGAAATGCTGAAAGGCTACTTTATTGCATACAAGGAAGCTTGGCTTTTTCAGAGACTCACAAACACAAAAGCAAGATGAGCAGGACAGTATTAAAATGAGAGCTTCAATTAAAATGAAATCACCAGGAGTTGTTCAGAGATCTCTTCTTTCATGCTTGAAAAGAGGTCATGCAAGGTGTGTTTTCTGGGGGCATAATAGACCACTCTGTCTTTCAGCAGTAAAGTTTTTGCCAATTACCCTATCTTTAACCTTCCTTTTATTATGGAAAATTAATTAGAAGGTTCTGGAGAGGAAATGGGGACTAACTGGGGTCTTTATTTTTTATGGCCTATTTAGCTTTGAAAGTGTGAATTAAAGTATTTTCCTAATATTTATAATGAAATCTGTCTTCTCATTCTTCTGTCTTAGTGATTATAAAACAAAAGCCCAGACTGCAAGGCTTCAGCCTGTATAATGGAATGAACAGCAATGATGTCTTTACTGTGCCAGCTGAAATAAGCATGAAGAATTTAACCAAGGCAACATGAGATGTACTGAGTCAAAAAAGGCTTTTTAAAACCAAAATGTTGGTATTCACAATGTTTGGCGTCTGGGAGCAATATGAACCAGTAAGAGCTAACGTGATAGGATCTGGCCTCATTTATGGTGTTGAGTGGAGATTTAGTCTGAAAAATTAAACAGTGTAATATAATGTAGGTTAAGCTTACAAGGAATGCTGCTCCTGCTTAAATATTCTGAGGTTATTTTTGGTAACAGAAATTGCATACTAATTTTTACCCTCTTAAAATGCAGTTGTCCCTGTTTGAAGACATTTACAAACCCATTAGCAACACTGTTCCAGTTTTATTACCCTGCACAGGTAGGAAGTCTGTCTTTGTGTTTCCATCTGACAGGGTACCTCCCTCACAGCTTGAGTCCTTGCTACGAGATGGTGTACCACAGATTGATAACCACAGAGCAGATGGAGAACAGAATGCCTGGACAGTTATTTTATGAGAAGATCAGAAATTATGACTTTATAATCTTCCTTCTTGCTATTTTGGAGTGGAGCCATGTTTTCTGTTTTACAGTAAGCATTAGCATAGAAAATCATGCTATCAGCCATAACGTGTTATGCTCGTGGGAAGAGCTAAATAGTGAGATTGTGAAAGAAAAGATTGAACCTGAAGAACTGAGAATCCTGATTGGGAATAAGCACTGATTATGCAGCCTGTGCACTGAAGCATCAGTGTCTAATAGTGAGTCAAGCCTGAAGAGAACTGAAACAGTTTCTTACTTTGGGTTTCTTCTACCAGCACCTGCAGACAAGCTGGAATGGGAGGCATGCGTGTTTAGCATGTTGTTGTTCTTTGGAGAGGACATGGACAGGCAGCACTAGACAAAATGGAGCACTTTCTGCAGAAACGCTTTAAAATACAAAATCAATTTATTATTGTCCTTGTTACTAATTTTCAAGTAAACATACTCAGCTTCAGTGTTCTGGAATCAAGTTGAGAAGTAATTTATTTCAGTTGTGACACCCTTGTGGAACCAAGATTCAGTGTTTGCTTTGGGTCAAATGTATATTAATTTTTCTTTATCTGAGCTTTTATGATTTTTTTTTTATATTTTGTAATTCAATTTCTTTACATCCCCATCATCTTGCTTTTCTATGAGTTTTTTTTTCTCCCTCTTGTCCTTCGTCCCCTTGCAGCTTCCCACAGTTCTTCCTATTGTAGAGATCATTACCATAATAGTTCAAAACATTACAGAGGGTATAGTAATTGTCTCCACAGTATCTGGTACAGAAAATGGAAAAAAATCAGGGAAGTTAATGAACTTTCATAAATGATTAAAATCAAAACATTTCCAAATTGTTGTATCTGTATATAAAACAAATGCTCTGAAAGGCTCTGTTTTGCAGATACCATAAACAAAAACGTTGAGGCAAAGGTAGTAGTCTGTTGTCCTGCACACTTTGCAACACCAAACAGAGCTCTGGGAGCTACTTGTACAGCCACTGACTTTTGTTCCACTTCTGTGGTAACAGAGGGTATTTTTGTCTTGTTCAGTAACAGTGGTACATAACTTCCTGCCTTGTTTGCTGCCATTTTGACCAAGGTTTTCCATATTGAATAATCCACTTTAGGTAACATACTTAAGTTAAAGCTTCCTGCAAGGTATCACAGCTATGTGTTACCATTCTGCAGTCTTCAATCTATGGGCTATAGTGGGGGAGATAATTGTCAAAAATGTTGCCCACAGCAGCTGTGGCTGCCCCCTCCCCAGCAGTGTGCAAGGACAGGTTAGATGGGGCTTTGGGCAACCTGGGCTGGTGGAGGCTGTCCCTGCCTGTGGCAGGAAGGTTGGGACTAGATGATCTTTAAAGTTCTCTTCAGAAGAAGTAATAATGGCTTGATAATCCAAAGTTTTTGTGGACAACTGGAGACATAGGCTGCTCCACACACATGCTCTCCCCCAGTTCCTGCTTGCAGAAATTTAATATAATTTACAAAGCAAAGAGCTCTGTGAAACTACAGAGCTAGATCCAAAATGTCTCTGAAGACTTGTTTATCATTCCATTTGCATTAATAGCTGTAACAATCATGATTTCCAATGCTGGGTGTTCCGTTTTTTTACAATGTAGTTAATCACCTAATAAATTATCATATTGATGCATTGTACCAATTCAGTGAAGATCCAGCAGTAGTATCTAGCGTGCAGTTTGTTACAGGCTACTGAGCCTGCTCTTTTTAATGCGTTTAGCCCTTCTTCAAACGCCTTCCCTATTCAGTTTCCATACTGTGCACATTTTCAGTTTGTCTGTTTTTATCGTTACTTTTCTGTATTATCACTCTTTATATGATTGGTTTTGGTAAATGCTAATGCTGATGTTATTTGTGCTTTGCAAGATGTTAAATTCAAACATCAATTTGAGCAAGTGTTTTTGCAGACCCATGGCAAAACGAAGACCGTAATCAGAAACAAATGAACAAAAAGACCAGCCAGAGGTTAGGGATACATTTAAAGGCCTTTTTTTTATTTACTGAAAAGTAAACTACTTTTGATATTGAGAGATTAGTTGTTGTGTCGAGTGAAGACAGATTCATAGCTCTCATATACCTCTAAGAACTAGGTCGGTCTCCTTTGAAGTAAATAAGATATTTTTTTATTAACTTTGTGTTGACTTAGTCCTTTACTACTACTTTGCAGTCACTGGGGAAACTTAAACTTTCTGTTAGGTACAACATTTTTGTTAATGGGCCTCTGCTGACAACAATCTGTACAGCTATCGACAGCTTACTTTTCCTGTCATCTATGTATAAGGAAAAGTATTAACTATAAGTATTAAGTCACTTCTTGCTTTGTACTTGTTTCCTATTGTATGTGCAATGAAACGTGCTCTGAATTTGAGAGACAAGTTTAGAGCTAGGGAAAGTGGAATTTTATGGTGCATTTTGTGCTGGAGATGTGGGTTTTTTCATCAAATAATTAATTTGGGATAGTTGTGCTTTTGTTTATTTTATAATTTAACTATTATCAATGTGTGAGTATGCTATGATCTTCCTTCTGTGAAAGGAAGGTATATATATGAAGTGGCATGGTCTTGTCCTGAGCTCCTAGCTCATGCTAAGCTAAGAACACCACAGGGTGGGATGTCAGTAGTTTTCACATGCTTAAGAACCATCAGATACATTTATGGAAGAAAGATTGGATAAATTTATGGAAGATTGAGGAGAGACTGGATGAAATCCAGAAGCAGTATCTGAGGTAGTCCCTGGCCTACAAATATCTAGAGCCCAGGAGAGGACTCTGTATGCTGCCCCTGTTCTTTATATTCCTCCTGAGGCAGCTGTTCCTGACAGTAGGCTGAGATATGGGGGTCTTTTGAGCACACACGGCTGATTTTATGCTCTTGTTTGCAGATCCCAATATTTCCTGTTGATCCAACTGTTGAATTTTCTTTCCTCTTCATGCACAAACATATTCAAACTCTTTTTAGTAAAGGAAATAAGAGCTGTGTAAAAAAGGAGACTGCTGCAAATGAAGAGTAAATTCTGAATGTGGGTCTTGTTGACATTGTCCTTTAAAGAGCTGGAAACTTTGTCACACCACAGCAGTGTTATGTAAGAGAAGGGTGGTGCTTAAATGTTGCTGTAAAGCATACATATCCTTGCCCCTTAGGGCTGATCTTCGGAAAGACACAAACAGAAGATGACTGTGGAATGAGACTGTCACATACAGGAAAAGTAGCATATCCAAGAACTGGCGCAGTTTGGTTATGGGCAAGTGGGGGTATAGGTCTCATTTTTGCATGGCTTGGGGTTTTTTTGTTTGGTTTTTTTAATGAAACAAGAAGTGAGGAATCTATATAATGTTGATTTATCCTTTTGATACATACCCTCTGTTTGAATAGATATTGTGTCCAGAATTAAGCAAGCTAGGAACGAAATGGGAAGGGGAAAGGGCCAGCACAAGAAGCCAGAGGATGCTTTCTATCAAGAATGGAAAGGACATCCCATGGCTACTGCCTTCCACATGCTAGCTTTCTACAATACAACTAATAAGGACATTAATATTGACTTGTAATTGCACTTGATAATCAGTTTCACAATGTTTTTAAATTTTATTTAAATAATAAAATTCTGATTACAAAAAAATTGAGATTTCATCATACATATGATACACATTTGTATCATATGTATGATGAAATACATTTCTTCATGCTTATTGAGCATATTGTAACTCTAAAAGGAAATGGTATTTGAGTTACGTTTGTGGGCTTAAGTACAAACTAATTTGGCTTATAGATTTAAATTGATCCTGGCAGCTCCTTATCTTTCTGTTAGTGAAGTTTATTAATAAGTTATTGATTTTTTCTGCTTAAATTATTTTCTGCTTAAAAGTCAGAGGCTTGCTGGTATATCACCTTATATGCTTTAGTAATACTATGGTGATGTGGGCTTCTGTTTTTTGTATTTTTGAACATGTTTGGCAGACACCTTTTCCATTTCTTGTGTAGCAGTTATTTGCATAATGCACAATTATTTTTGCAGGTGCTAAACTCATCCTTTCATAGTGCCTATTGATTTTGATATGATACTTTTTTCTCTCCAGCTTTTATGACCTGATTGTATCTCTTGAGTATTGCTATGATAATAACTTCTATTTTCTTTACCTGCTGTGTATTAATTTTAGTCTGTGCTGATTTTAGCTATAACAAAAAGAACTAGAACAGAAGCCCTGACCTATTTCTGTTGTGTTAGATAATAAACATCTTCAGTATAAAGTAAGGTGCATCTTCAAAATGGGTCGTGTCCTGAAATCCTGACTAAAGTTTACTTGAAGTTCATCATGTTTTTAAAAATGAGGTGAAAGCCTCACTAATATGATATGGAAGCAAGAAATTCACCCATAATTGCATTGTCAGTTCACAAATTGCATAAAAGTATTTCTAAAATAATGAAAGTTAATTGAGGGTCTGTTTTTCCTGATTTCCCCCTGAAACTTCTGCATTTCTAAGTTATTTTGCTATTATTTAGTGGATGAGACATAAAAGCCAACTCCCAAACCTATGCATATGGTGAAGATCTCAAATTTTTCTACATTAGGTAAAGACCAATTATGTAATATGTGCAACTTTATATACCTAGCTAAATGTGACTTTCAGATAATATTCCATATAGTGTTTAATATCAATTGTGCTATTCAAATGACTTCTTCATAACCTTCCAAAAACACAGCTGATTTTGAACAAGAATTGGTAACTTTAGAAGATACAATGTTGTATTTTAAAGGTGGCAGGTTTAGTAAAGGTGCTATATAAGCAATATTAAGGTAAGTATATAGTCTATTCTTGCAATATTCATTTATGTTTTATCTTAAGAAGCTTCTGCATCTTTTGTCCTTGAATTTTTTTTTTTCACACAAAGTGCATTCCTGGGAGTAATAATTAAAGAGCTTGGCCCCTATACTTTAAGTCTGTAGACTCTGGAACCCAGAGGCACCCACTTTCTTAAACTCTGGTGCTTGTAATTCCAAGGAAAAAATTTTCAGTTCTTCAGTCTAGCTGTTAACGTTTTATTGCTGTGCAGGCATGTAATGAAAAAGCCATGTCATGGTTTGCTTGGCTTCTTTTTAATTTTTTAAGTTCCCAATAGGGACTGGAAATCCAGGTTCAAATGTGTTACTGGGTTGGTTATAAAATCTAAATTTATCTTGTGTTCACCTTTGCAGTGAACACTAGAATACCTAGCACTCTTATTAAGAAAGAGTCAGGTTTCCATAGCTCATCTATTCTAAATCTTCTTTGGAAAATATTACATACATTCAACTGTTCCTTCTGCAAGTTCTAAAAAAAGCTTTAAAATGTATTTTTTTATTATTATACATTTATACTTAAGATATATAATAATATAAGTTATTTATTACCCATTTTCTTCAGTATTGGTCGCTACAGATTTGAAAGTTGATTTGAGACAATCTGTAGGTCCTGTAGAGATGGCCTTCTGTCTTAATGGCAGAAATATGAAGATACTTATGAGACCTTTTATTGCATGTTTGTCTTGTCTATTTTTAGCACACTTTTTCAGACTTGTAATTAGTTTCTATAGAAATACAGTGCAACTTATTAGAATTTATTTTCTGTCTTTCATTGTAAATTATGACTTAAAAGATCTTGGTAAAAGTTCTTTCATTTATGGACTGGATATTCTCCTTTAACATGTAGTGTAGCTGAATTGCACATAGCTTTTGTTTTGGAAGTTATTGAATTTTTTGTTTGTTGTTTTTAGAGTAAAAATGCAAATCTGAAGTCTTATAAAGTCTTATAATTTCAACTCAAATGATACTGCCAAAATAAGAAGCTATGCCACTGTCCGAGTTCTATTCCATCTTTAGTTCTCCTCAAGGGCTGAGGATGTGCCCAGAACAACACTTTAATTTTAGAAATGTGGGGTTGATGCCAAGCATGCCAATGCAGATGTTCATTTGTGAAAGAACAAAGCAAAGGGCCTAAACTTGCAAAATCTGATCCATGCAAAAGTTCCTATAAAGTCAACCTCTTCCTAAACTGAGTCCTTTGTTGAATCGGTGAGATCCTTGTCAAATAAAGAATGGGATCGCTCTATGGCTTGGACCTTTGATTTGTGTGTATAGTACTGTTTTGTACTAATAAAAAATGGATAAAAATTTGGATGCAGAATGCTGTAGAAAAAATTGCTGTTAAAAAGTGGGACCAAACACTTGTCAACTGTATAATTACAAATGCTCAGCTTTGATACAGTTGTAAAATGGGATTTTATTTAGAATATTTTATTCTTACTGAAAACTAAAATTAAGTAAATCGATTAACTTTTGTGAAAAAACAGAATAATTAGGGCTATTTCTCATACCCCAGAGTGTTTAAAGCAAGGTCAGTTTTAATTGTATTAATTGTGTGTTCAATTACAGTTCACAACACTCAGCTGTAGAAATTTTTCTGACAGTCTTGTTAGGTAGAAAATATTCTTCTTGGAACATTACTTCAAAACTTGAACTTGGAAGTTTTAAGCTGTTTGATCTGGAGACCTTTAATAGCTTTTTAAAGGGTCTGCAGAACTTGACAGCAGCCTATTGGGTAACACAGAGATCAGCGACAGCACTTTGGGTGAAGAAATGGCCAAATCAATCAACTTACCCTGGGGACCCAGGGCTTTTGATGAAGTTCTTACAACTGTTCCTTCGATGTGCTTCACACCAGCAAAGGGCTTCATGCTGCTTTTCCTTATCAACTGTGATGTGGGTAAATTATGTGCCCAGAAGGAAAACCTCATTTTCACATGTTTTTGCTTGGGCAGTATTTCCCCTTTCTGTCCTGTGGATGGGCTCTTGGAAGCCATTTCCTTTGATAAGGCTTCTATATCAATAAAAGAAAATCCTAATAAGCAGCAAATCGTTTGGCCTGGCCCTGATGTTTGTTTTCACAGGTGTCAGTGCGAAGCTGCAGGATATGGTGAGGTGTAGAGGAAGGACAAGATCTTAGGAGAAATTCTGAGGAGTATAAGATGAATAGCTTATGAAAATAAGCTAGTAGAAATTTCAGAACGTCTTTGATAAGAAGTAATATAAAATCTTTAGATACCTTCTATGTAACAGTTGTTACCTTCAGAATCCACTGCATGGAGAGAACAGGCTGAGTGTGCAGCTTTGGATCCCCACACACAGCTTTCAGTGATGAAAAAACCTTGGCAATAATTGCAAATGAAATTTGCCATTCAAAGGCAGATCAATTGCATTAATTTTCTGTATGATAAGAAAGAGTAGCAGTAGCACTTGGCTACTAATTAGGAGTAAAGACATAGCATTTTTTAACCCTGCAATCTTCAATTTTGAGTGCTCATTTTAGGGATTAAGATGGAAAAGGTTTGGAAGCAAGCCAAGTGCCAGTGGTGTTGCTGTTTTAGACTTTATCACAGCATCCAGTCCAAAGGATGGATCTGAGTCTTCCTGCACTTCTAAAGCAAATACAAAGCGTTTCTTAGGTTTTGCTGTTCTACCTATTCCCTTGTTGTATTCTTTTTTTGAAATTATTTTACAGCCAATTTTTGATGGAAAACTCCCCACCCCCCTGTTGACTGTACTGTCAAAGGGAAGAGATGTCAGAATCCTGTCAGCTTTAGTTTTAGCATTTATGTGATTTTTTTTTTTTTAAACATTAGCAGCATCTGGTTTGCTTGTCTTGTAAATTGTATTTGTGAGAAGACATTATCCCCTGATCCTGCAAAAATGAGAATAATGATCTGAAGTGTGAGACCTATGAAAGATAAGATTTTTATTCACTTTTTACACTGAATTTTATAATGCATATAGTGATGTGCTAGAGCAAAATCTAGTAACCATGTTTTTAAATTCTGAGAAATAGTAACATTTTGAGATAGGAATATATATCAGTGTTTTGAATAATGCTCATTGACTTTTGGGTATTTTTAAAATGTAATTTTAAATTAACAGCTACACATGCCATTTGATACTGTAAAATTGGTCTCTTATTTTGGTACAGAGTAAGTAATTAATGATTCATCTGTTCTTATAGCTAGCCAATTTATATTTTATGTTGCCAGCTGGTTTATGGTGTGTCAAAGACCCAGAGAAAGGTATCGTGGGTGCACTACATTTAAAAATACAGTTTTTATCTATTGGTACATAGATACTAACTAATCAGACAGTGGAATTACGACTTTGCATTACTGAAGATATGAAAACTGCATGTTTTTAAAATGATGACAAGCAGATAGCCTGTGAGCTAGAAAAGACAAAAGCACTTAGTGGTTACATTTCCACAAATGACTGGAGCTTTCTCTAACTGGAAAGGAAGCACTAAGTTACTTGCCTAGGAGATTTTTACCAGCGCCCTTAACTGGATCGTCAATGTCATACATTGGAGGTACTTACATTACTGGGTGTTCTCTTCAATGTTATCATTTTTACTATGTCAACTTTTATTATCATTAACAACTAGGCTCGCAGACTCAATTGTGTCCCAGCAGGATTTCAGATTATTCCTCAAATTACAGCAATCTGTCATGATGTCAATGTGTTTTAACCTATAACCCTGGGTTACCTACAGAGTCTGCAGAGTCCGGGTTCCACATGCCACAGACTCAATTTATATTATATGCAAACAATTACAGTGCTTCACAAACAAACAAAATGCAGGCAAAATCCGAATCTCAGGGTCAAAGTGTAGTTTGTCATGAATCCATTGTAATTGGATTATATTTTTTTTCCCAGACAGGATGTAGGCAATGAAATAGTATTGGCTGTTTACCATGAAATGAAGCAGGAGTGAGTTAGACTCTTGTTACTGGCAGAAACTACTGTTGATGGCAGCAACAGAATTTAGAAGATTCACTGTTACAACTGGTATGATATGGGACTTTAACGTAAAACTCTTGAAAAATTCTGTTGTAAGACAGAAACCAACAGAATGATCTTGAAGCTGAAAGAATGTTCTAGTTCAGGGACACAAAGTTGGGGAAGAGAAGTGAGGAGAGCAACTTTTCACATCTGGTAGCTTGTGTGACGTTCTGATGTCCTCAATGCTGGGAATGGGGACCAGTGGTCTGAAAGCTATGAATCAGACCTGCCACCTATGATGGACAGAGCTGTCTCAGAGGACACAACTGTGCTGACACTTACCTGTCAGGGTAACTGAGCTTCAGAGTGGAGGTTGAGATAAATGTACCATTTTCATAACTTCAGTGTGATGAAGTGACTGAAGGAGAATCTGATTGTTAAATGTAATGTATAATTGCATTTCTTTTGTTCTCTCTTTTTATTTCTTTGTTACTATTTCAGATACTGATACTGTATGTTTACCTACAGAGCCACAGAATGGTTGAGTCTGGAAGGGACCTCTGAAGGTCATCACCTAGAGATGGTTGCCCAGGACCATTTTCAGACAGCTTTTGAATATGTCCAAGGATGGAGCCTCCATGACCAACATGGAGATCCTGTGCCAGTGTCAGATCACCCTCACAGTAAAAAAGTGTTTCCTGATGTTCAGAGGGAACCTTAATGTTTCGGTATGTGCCCACTGACTCTGGTCCTGTCACTGGGCATCACAGAAAAGAGTCTGGCTCTCTCTTTGTACCCTCCCTTCAGGTATTTACGTACACTGAGAAGATCCCCCGGACCCTTCACTTCTCTAGGCTGAGCAGTTCCAGCTCTCTCAGCCTTTCATCACAGGAATGATGTTCCAGTTCCTTCATCATCTTTGTTGCCCTTTTGTTGGGCTCCCTCCAGTCTGTCCACGTCCCCTGCATGGGAAGCCCAGAACTGGACCCAGCACTCCAGGTGTGGCCTCACCAGTGCTGAGTAGGGGGGAAGGCCCCCCTCCCTCATCCTGCTGGCAATGCTTTGCCTAATGCAGCCCAGGATGCTGTTATCTTTGCAACAAGGGCACACTGCTGCCTCGTGTTCAGTCTGCAAAGTTTCTAGGAGTAGAAGGAATCAAAGATCACCCCATAACTTGAATTATTTTTTTCCCAATCTGTGCTCTCTATTGTGTTTCAAGGACAAATACTGCTTCTCAAAACTTTGTTCCTCTTTGGCACTATATAATCTTCCATTTGATTTTGGTTACAACTGAATGCCATCATTATTGAATGAGTTCACGTGTGTCTGAATTATGTCACTGTATAGACTTAATGACCTCACAGACTTAGAGTAATTCAAGCAATAGAAATTGCTGGTATAGTCAGATCTCAAAAGTAAGGCTGCCAAATGTAAATGTGAAACCTTAATGAGGTATCCATGCAATGTATGGTATGGACTAGTTCTGTTTGCCTTTTCCTGACAATCGTCTAGAAGTCTGGCAGTGCTACAGAAATGTTATGCTCCTAAATAACACTACTAAAGTTGTTCCTAGCTTCAAATAACAAATTTCTCATTAGCCATATTGTCTACAGTCCTATGTCTGTATTGTTTCTTGGTGATATACTTACAATAGTAATAATAGGAGTTATTTCCAAGGGCTGGCATAATTTTGTCCCTTTACCTTTGTTGCTCACAAACTGTTTGCTGGTTGTATGTGGTTCTTTGCAGCTGGTGATTGAAACTGCATATGGGCTAATTCCCAGCTTTGTTTCCCAGCAACAGGTATGGGACTCTTTGCTGGCTTCTTCCACTTTCTGCTTACTGTGACCTCAAAGGTGGAAGGAATGATACTGCCCATCTTATATGAATTTCCATACTCTCTGAAGTATGATTAGCATATTAAACACATCTTTGCATTTGATTCTGGGCTATTGCCATTTTGGAAAATTTATGTAACATGGCAAAATATGGAAATCCAATATTACTACTTGTGTGTTTCAGAGGGAAAGCCAATTGATGTTTTTTCAAAATGCTGAATTTCAAAATGGTGAAATGCAAAGATATTTTTTTCTCAGAATCATTGTAGTGAATAATGTTTCATGCAAAAGTTATTTCTCTCAAAAAATTTAAAATCATTAGCTTTTCAGAAGTTTAAGTTTTAGGAGTCTTGGCTATATGAAATCACTTGCAGTAAAGTGAATTCTTAGTAAATCCTTGTTACAGTGTGTGCCCTGTTGTCAAGGGTCCTGCTGCCAAAGTGAGGGCAAAGTACTTGAGCTCAGAGGGCACTCAGGAAATAAAAATGACAATTGGGACTCTTGGAACATTAAACCTTTTATCAAATAATTTTGGTGTAGTGCTGTAAAGGAAATAAAAAAAAACTTTCTGGGGAAGCCACAAGTAGAACAGAATAAACTGAAGCTGCTATATCATGATAAATACCTACAGTTAAATACAGTTGTTTTAGTGTAATATGGAGCCTGGATGTGGCGTCTGTGCAAAATATGCCAGAAAATCTAGTATGTTGGCTTCTAGACCCCAGCTCTGGGGAGCATAGCTGTTGCTGAGGAGCGAGGGGTTCAGCCTGCTTGGGACTGCAAGAGCTCTTCTCCCTGCAGCCTGCTAGTGCAAACCTCCTTCAGCCCAGCTGAAGAGAGACCAACGAGACTCCAGCTCTTAGGTGCTATCTTGCAAATATGAAGTAGGGATTGAACCTCTGTCTTCTCAGATTCTCTGTCACCATAAGCAAGTAGCTAGTGAACAGCAATGCCTTTAGAAAGGGATTTGGTTAGCCACAGTGTTATTGAGGAACTTCATAGTGCTCAGGTTAAATGGATTTTGTGTTTTCTACTTTACTTACCAATGCATATAGATAGATAATGTGCTTTCTGTGAAATAATATTGCAAATGAATTGGTAATTTAATGTGTGTTCTGGTGAGGTTGAAATGCTTGCATCTATCAGTTACACTGTCACAAATGAAAGATAAATCCTTCCCGGTTTGTTATAGCTAAGTTGAATAATTAAGAAGGTAATTAAGTCTTAATTACTGTCCAAGGAGTCATAGAAGTTCAAGTTCTAAGTGTGTTTCCAAGTAAGTCATTAGATTAAATATTTTAAGCAGAGCTATGCAAAAATGCATACTGCCAGAGGTTTCTGCCACATTTTAGTTTAAAGAATGTTTTATACTCTAATTGCATCTGGTTAACATTTTTCAAGTGTTTAACTGATATGATTAGATCATAAACAGGGCTTAGGTATATGCTCAAATACAAAAAATTATAAATTCAAATAGATGTAACCAAGATCATTGGCTGCCTATTTGTGGAAATGGCTACTGTTCCTACTGCTCCACTGAGTTTCTGAAACTGTGTAGGGAACTACCCTGGAAGCTCAAGTCAAATTAGAGTATTGCTTGCATGCAGACCCTTAGCCCAACAAAAAATGAGGCTGTGTTTCCTTTTTGTTATGTTTTTTGACATTGTGTTAACACGGGTTAACTTCTGCAGAGGAGTGAGAAACAGTAATATCTGGCAAGGAAGAGTAGTTATACAAGGAGGTAGGTAAGATTTTTAACAGTTTATACAGGTTGGCAGTATTTATGGGCAAAGCTGAGCAATGACAGCTAAGAGCCAGTGGTACTTAACAATGGAATGATCAGAACAACTAAGGATCACTGGCAGTCCCAGCAAGCAGGCAGTGAAGTAGGTAATGATGGCAGTGTATGTGTTGATTGAGGATTTCTCTAGCTGAAGAGATTACATGAATTACAGTAGGTATGAGGAGCAGCCTACAGTCATAAGCGTGTAATTCTGTGGTTATGGTAGATGCTTTTACTCCCCCTAAGGTACACAACACCCCTCTCTTGGCCCTTACATCCCACGCTCATGTCATGGGGAATCAGAACACACCCCTCCTGGTGCATCAAGGTTGTTCAGAGACCTACTCACCTCTACAACAGTCTGGTTTTTTGTTGCTGTTTTTGGATCCTCTTCTGCTGTACCCCCTTTAACTTGTGGATTTTCCTTTATGCCCTCAACCCAGAACTTCCCTGGTTTCACAGACTGCTTCTTTCTCGCTTTACTGCTTCTGTTCCAGTCCAGTTCTAGATGACTGGTCACTGTGCCCTCCGGCATGGTGTGTTGTAGAGGCCTTCCTCACCCCTCCTGGGGAATTATTACTTGAAGCTTAGAGACATCATTCTCTTTTCTTTGATTTATAATTGTCTTAAACATACCATTATTGCATTACTTTTCCCGTGCTCTGGTCTCTTTATTGTGCTGGCTCAGCGGTTCATTAGTTGAAATTAGTTCATTCTCTTACAGACTATAGGTATTTTAAAGCTTACCATTTTGCTTGTTCAGCAACTGTTAGTCCCTGTCTAGCTGTAAGTAAGGTTAAATTTAATTTTGCAGAGTTTAGCAAAATTTCTACATTCTCCATTAAGCAGCCACCCCTCCTCTTCTTTCTTTAAGTGGTTAGTGACATGCTAGGGCTTGTTTTGTCCTAGCAGACCTTTCACAGACTGAATTGGGTTGGAAGGAACCTTAAGATCATCTAGCTCCAACCCCCTGCCATGGGCAGGGACAGTCTCCATTAAATCAGATTGCCCAGAACCCCATCCAACCTGGTCTTCATGTTCTTCAAACTAAGTGCAGAATATAGTTATGGTATACAAAATTCCTCTTCCTAAAGATGACTGGAACAACACTCCACTTTTGACCAAAATACTGTCTTTTGTGCTAGTGTACCACACATGTACCATGCAGAAGATGCGTCACAACTTTCCTCCAAACATGGGATGTGACTGCTAGCTGCTTTGCAGAGAAAAAAGAAAGCTACAGCTTGCAGCTGACAACCATTTAACAGCCTCAAATTCTAAATCAACTGGAGCCTTTACAAATACAGTTCATACTGTGTGGTGACCGTGTGAGATACTGAGATGACTGAAATCACACCCCATATAAACTCTAGCAGCTGTCTGAAAGTACACAGATGTTCAGGAAACCTGTTTATTTTGTGTTTCTTTTTTCCTTTGGTTTCCAACAAGAAGTTACACTGGGGCCTTTTGGCCTCAGGGGAGGGCTCCTGCTCCCTTCTTTCCCATGTTTAATTTTCTCTTGCACACAGTTGCATGTAGATGTGGTTCCAGATCCTATTTGGCTAACAGTCTCTCTGGGGTGCGTAAAGTAACTGCAAGTGCAAAAGCTTGAATTGACCTCGAGTTGGGCTCAAACATCTCAGCTCCAGAACAGAAGATACGTGTCTGTGTTCAGTGCTCCAGACAGCTGATTCTAGGGACCATTCCCTGCTTGCCCCAACTGGAGTTGGAAGTTTCTACTCTGGGTAGGCTGAGAGCTTCACCCCATGTTTCTGGATTGTAAAGTTAGTTCAAAATAAGCAACCTATTTTCCTTTAATTTGCATTTACTATGTCTTGAGTCACAATAAATATGATTCCTTTTTTAATGTTTGTGCTTCCATTTCTTTCAATTTATCCCATTAAGTGTTTTCTTAGTCATTTTTACCCGGTAATTCTCTGTTTCCAACGCCAAATCACCTATGTGATTTGGGTGTTTTTGTTGTTTTTTCTGTATTTTGGTTTCTGCTGTTGGTATGAGGGCAGACAGAAGTGGACATAATGTTTGGGTGCATTTGCTGTTTACAGCAATGTAGTATTTTAGTTTAGTATGCTTTCCAAACTTTTCATTCAGTGCTAGCTTTCTTGTTACGTTTCTGTTAACAAATTACTTTTTTCTCACACTATTGAATGCTTATATGTTTGTTTTCTATTAGGTGACAGGTTTTTTAATAGCTTGAATTTATTTTTAGCATTTGTTTTACTAAGTGAGTATTTCAGAGATTGCAGCTCTTACAGCAGGTGCAGCATTTTTTACTGTACTTCATATGCTATATTAAGTTAAATATTTGGATGATCTGGAGGAAAGGCTAACAGCAAAATCATTGTTTATATTGACACAAGATTTGTTTTGAGAGAGATTTCCTCTCCCTGAGTATATACCAAAATCATTGCAGTAAATTTTATGTACAAGAACAAAATTAGCACTGTAAAATTTTCTAGAACAGCTTTTTTGTTCTGCAGCACTTTGTTCTCACTGGTCTGGGATGGATGAGGTCTTCAGGCACTCCTGAATCTCTGGATTTGAGTGTTTCTTAGTTATTGTAGAACAGAAAAATATGGAAATACTTTGTGGTGTAAGGTAATGCTGGAGAACAAACTGCACTGTGCCTATCTGAATTAAATACATTGTTGGAAGGAAGGAGTCAGGATGAATGTCCTGTTGTGTGTCGTGTTGTTTCTCAGCAGTCTTGTACAAAGCATAGTCTTTTGGGCTAAGTTCCCTTTACAGGGAATGATTGTATGATTGTGTGTAGAATTCAAAGACAGTAATAAATGATCCTGTGTATTGATTTTGTTTAATAGACTTGTCATGTGCAGGAAATGTACCTGAATTATTTCCTGAAATATTTTGAGTTTTGAATTAGCAAAATGTTAGGAAGAGTGGCTGTGGTTTGCTTTTTAATGTGAAAGTGAATAAAATTTGCTAATTTGATATTTAATTATTGCTTAAACCTCAAAAATATTTTAGATGTGCTACAAATTCTTGGGCAGCTTCTGATATTTCATGACAGGTCATAGTATCTAAAAGAATTTCTTCTGTTTCTTCTTTGATCTTTTGCACAGAGACAAACTTTGTGCCTTCTTTGATGTCTTTTCATTTCTTTTTCTGTTGCAATTGTTCAAGCTCCACCTCTCTAGAATTTCGATCTCTTAACAGCTTAATCCTTTCAGAATGCTGATTTTTGGAAGCTGTTATGGAAGCTTTCCTTTCACAGTGTTTTGACTGTGTGGTAGCCTCACCACATAGGTGCTGCATCAGGATACTGCTTAAACATGCGTTTTGATCCATTGCTGCTCAGGAAGGATGTTTAGGACCCTTAGCATGGGTCTGAATACTATTCTCACCTGATTCCCTCCCTTGCTTCAATTCCTTTCTTGCACAAATATGTATACAAGCATTTCTGAGGAAATTCTGATGGTGCCTGTATCCCTGCTTTAAAATCCCTTTTTCAGGCTGCTTTCTGTTCTGTGTTTTATAGCAGCATTTCTTTGTATTGTCCGGTGCCTCCAAGTGACAGTTTAAGGATTATTTCACACCAGATGCATGTTTGCACGTTCTCTGTTTGTCTCTTTTCAGGCTCTCCTGTCTCAGCTTCACATCCCATTCCGGTGCCTGACATCTACAAGGTTAGTCGGGATGTGGGTTGTCTTGTCTTAGGGTATGAAGTTAGTTTTGTAATTGCTGCCTTGCTTGGCTATGGAGTGATAGGTCTTGTCTGGGAACTATTTCTGACAGCGTGCTGGGTGAAGTGCCGGGGAGGCCACATGCCGTTCAGCTCCTGAGGCTCCACTGTTATGACAGGGCCCATCAGCAACCTCTAGTGCTGCGTGCTCTGGTGCCTGGGATCTGTTCATCGTGAACAGATGCTGAATCATCATCCCTTCGTGATGCCCAGCCCTTCCCAGTGGGATTTTAGCTATCTTTCTTTGGACCTATTGATGCTTTGCAGCTTTGTAATTTTTTTGGTTGTGTGGGTGTATAAAAGGATGTTATAACAGTGTTAGTTGAATAAACTGCAGACATCACCATTTTATAGGCTTGCATGCAGCGACTTACACTTCAGAAGTTTTTCTCCCCTGCACAACAGTAGAACATGGTAGTGAGTTGCTGGTGTTGCAGGGAGATTCAGGGAGATGATACTGTCATGGGTTATCACTTTAGAGAGAAAGTGTCCCCCATGCCAGGCAGTGCCAACAAGGTATATGCAGTCTCATATGCTGCTGGGTATGAGGCAGCATGCAAGTGATTGTTTAAGTCTATTAACATCCATATAAAGTCTTTGTAAAACTAGCCTAAGTCTGCAAAGCAAAGAATATGTTTTCTCTGGCATGCAATGCACTGATACCACCCCAAACATATTTCTTGTTTGGAATATATATACATGCATGTATATATATTCCAATTTGAGACACTGTTGTGAGAAAGGTAACCTTTAAGTAAAGTCTAAACTGAAAACACTTGTTTCAACACTTGCCCCCAGCCCTGCCTTCCTCCTTGTTTGTCGTTGACAAGCCCTGACAGTGACAGGTTTTCTATTTGGGATTTATCTTGAACTATTCCTCTAGGAGACCGTAGCTTCTAGATTGTCTTTTTTTGTGATGCTGTTTGCTGTGGAATAAAATGTCTGTATTGTGGTTTAGAGGACTTGGAAGCTTATTTTAGGAACAGATGAGCTGTGTTAGCTTGGGAACAGTGTCTCATAACTATTGGCCTTGCTCAGGGGTCCTGCATCAGTCTGCAGTTGATGACTGTAGTAGGGAAGATAGATAGTGTTTAAGGCCATGTAATTTTTGGCTTAAATAGGCAAGAGAGCAGAAGAGCGAGAAAGCAGCACAAGGAAGGAAAATGCCTCACAGCCAGAATTAGTGCTTGGTCTTTGATTTAACATCCTGTGCTCTTTCCCTTGGACAATTCTTCCCATTCCTGATTAAGTCACTGAATGGGCTTAATCTCTGAATTAGTAAATTCTGGGAAAACCTCCAGCTTCTCCTTTTGGAATTTTGCCTGTCCTTTCTGCTTTTCCTTCCCCTATCATTTTGCAACCTTGCTTTCCATTTCTTTAGCTAAATCTAGATACTGCTGGAATCTGTTACTGTGTTCTGAAGTTTGCCAAATGAAAGCTCACCCATAGAGTGTGCAGAGCTCTGTTAGTGTTGACTGGAATGTCTTCACACTCTTGTTAACTGGTTCCTTGACAGGTTGCAGGGCTTGGTTTAGATGTGATTTTAAACCACAAAAGGCAGAGGCAAAGGTGCAGTTGCTGTCTCTAACAGTGTTTCAGTGCCATCCAAAGTTGCGAGCTCATGGCATTTGGCCCCTCAGCACTCTTCCCCATTGCCAGATGCTACTATGACTTCTGCCTGAAATTTCTGACTCTGGCTGCAGGCTTGCTTTGACCAGTCTAAAGCCAGTAGATAGGAAACCGTTTATCTTTCCAATTTCTTTCTTTCTGTGAGGAGAGCACCTGAAAGCAGTGCCTAGTGTATGGCTGCCAGACTGCAGGTTAATGTGCCATTATGGAGCTGCAAGAAGACCAGGGTGTATGTTGTGATAGGAAAGGGGGAAATGGCCTTAAGCTGTGCCAGGGCAGGTTCAGATTAGATGTTTGGAAAAAACATCTTCACTGAAAGAATTGTTGGGATGTGTAACGGGCTGGCCAGGGAAGTGGTTTAGTCACCATTCCTGGATGTGTTTAAAAGACGGGTAGATGAGGTACTTAGGAATATGCTTTAGTAGAGGACAGGTATGGTTGGACTCGATGATCTTAAAGGTGTCTTCTAACCTTGTGATTCTGTGGTAGGCTGAGGAAACCTACGGTTTCCCAGCCAATGCAATACAGTGATCTGAGGGAGGAGAGCTTATATCACTAGTGGGTACCCTTGGTGCATAGGCATGGAATAGTTCTAGGCATCTCTTCTGCCTTGGGGATTTTTTTTTCAGGAGCCATTATGTACAAATATCTTGGCTTCATTCTCTCAGTTTTAGAAAAGTTTGTTAGGCCCAGAGCTCTCTATATTGATGAGCTCCACCATTGCCACCATTGAGCTCAACAATTGCCACCAGCACACCATAAAAAGGAAGAGCAAAACTGCTGGTTCCTACGTAGAAAAAATAGTAGCGTAGTGAGGATTCAGTTCATCCTGTGCTCTGGCTTTCTACAATCCTAAAGTGGCACTGGCTCTGCTAACGATCCTTATCCAGCATTCACCAGAACAGATAGGGTGAAATATGTTGAAGGAAGTCAGCTTCTGTAATTTAAATTACTTACTGATAATTTTTAATTGCTTGCTTTCTAAAATTGCCAGGTGCTGTGAGGCATTAGTTTTATTCTGTGTCTAGGGTATGTAGGCTAAAAATAAAATATTTCTTCTGAGGAGGTGTTATTTTTAGGTTTAACACAGCAAAAGGCAGTGTGTTGAAGAAACTTCCCTTTTGTGAATAATATAATCTGTTTCCAATCGTGATAGCAGCCGTTAGGTTTTTCAAACTTGCTGGGCTACATCATAAATTTTAATATTAAATATTCAGTAACTGAAGAGTGTGTATTGAAATATGAATGACACTATAAATGTAAATATTCTAAACAATTTCTCTTGAGGTGTTAGAACAAGGAAAAATTATTTACTTTTTTCATGATGAGCTACAACTGATATTTTTATTTTATTACTTGTGTTAACTTTTGGCTATATCTTTTTTAAAAGGTCAAAGAATGAAAAATGGAATTGCATGGTGGTGCTATTGGGCAAATTCACAAATGTATGGGAACACAGGTTTTTATTTTTAGGGAAAACTCTTATCAGAGTAATTTATGACACACTCATTACTATCACAAAGCTATTAGGCTAATTCCTTTGCAAGTAGGCATCATGTCATGAGATATACTTAAATGTCTGCAAAATAGGCAATGGTGGAAAGATGTTCGTGTCATTGTTGCTTTAATCTCATCTGGGTAAACTTCACTATAGGATGTTCAGCTCGTGCTGAGGTCTCTGCCATCAGGGCTGGACTGTTTCTAAGATCTAACCTGTTTAAAGTTAGCTTGGGTATCTCTAGCCTCAAATTTAGGGAAGGGTATGGTCCAGGCTGAATGTTCATTCTGGATAGAAGTACTCAGAGAGGACTAGGTAGCAGAATGCTACCTAGTTATCATTCTTAAATAGAAGTAAAACTGCTAAAACCCAAGGGAGCAGATTTGCTGTCTTATCCTGGCTCAGAGCTCTGCGTCCCTTCTCTGTCATGCAGAGCAGGGTTAGAGGAAGACAAGGGGGGTAGCTTTTTTATCACACTCTTATTCCTTGCTGCTTTATCCATTTAAACGAAAGGCAGCTAACAAACTCCAGTATTTCTAAACAGGAATATGACTGTACCATATAATCTTATTTTCCTGGATATTATGAATAAATAAATAAACAAACAGCAAAGCTAATTTGCTGATGACCTAGCTGGAGAAATCAGTTGCTAAGCTTTTTACATCTCTGTACATAAAGTGGATATGCATGAAGAAAGAGGGAGCATCTGGCTCATAAATATTCTCTTTTGGTGAGCAAATTCAATTGCAATGAAATATAATTGTAAAGGGTTAGCTAAATAATTTGTTGCATTGTTCTGTAGCTGACTAATTGTATGTGCTATTTTATTCCATTTGAAGCTGAGAAGTGAAAGTCTGCCCTTTTTCATGCAGTTTGCAGATATTAGGATAGGGTTAGGAGCAAATCTTGTCAAAGTGCTTAAAAAACCTCTGGTGATTATGCTAATATTAACTTAAGGTAATATTTTAAGATAGTCTGCTTTTGGTGCAGTTTGTGTAACTTCTAAGGATTTTTACTATCCCAGTGCTTTAAATCTCTTGTTCTTCAAAAAGAATGAATTAAAAATTCTGTGCCAATTCAAAATTCAGTTCCATTTCATTCAAAGCCATTGTGTTTTGCTAAATGAGGTACAGAATGATCTTTATATGAAAAGTTTTGTTAGACAAAAAAAATACTTAAGTATTCAACTACTATTTCTTTCAATTGCAGTTCAAGCTTACCTGTTCTAATTCAGACTGAGTGATGGATTTGGGAGCCATAAAATGGAGACTTGATGTACCTGACAATGCTCTAGTTCAGATATTGAGAGTTTAAATTTTTAAAGGTTGTGCTCTGATGTAAGTGTCTAACAAAGATAAATACAAACTCTTTGTGAGAAGAACAAAAACATTCTGCAGGAGCAAAGCTGGATGACCATGTGTTCAACAGGTGTCACACAGGTACCCTCAGGACCAACTGCCTTCTAACACCTAATTCTTCTCTCTGTCATGCTGCGGAGCTTCCTGATGGAAAAGCAGTGAGCAAATATGATCAACAGTCACTCAGCCAAAGATTTGTTTTAATTTTTGTCAATGCCTTGTCACTGTTAGGCCACACTGTTACCAAGCCCTCAATTCCATTTGCATCTTTGCTTGTTTTGATTCCTTCGTCAGGACACTGTCTACTTCTGGCTTCAATTTCTGACTCCTTCCTTTCTTCTGTTTCTAGCTTCCCCTTTCTCCAGCCCTTCTGCCCAAAACTCTGATGAAGGGAAATACAGGTTTCTACCTTTCTTCAAATGATTTTCTCTCCCTATCCTATCAGGTTTTTCTCCTCCTGGAACAGATCAAGTTTTTGTTTGCTGCGCTCCTTTTAACTGGCACCTGAAGTCTGTATTGGCATCTGTGTCATGCCTGGCCTTGTCTTTTACTCTCTGCTGACACTTTCACTGAACATCTCACTCTCTAGAATGCATCCTAATATGCATAGTCTCCTCCATCTTTGTGAAGGAGGGAAAAAAAAAAAGGAAAGGCTCTTGACCTTCTAGCCAGTCTTGCTCCTTTTACCTCTAAGCTTGCTCTATTCTTGTTATGCAGTTATTTTTCAACCTTTTGAATCCAAGTTTTGTTTACTGCTGCTCTTCACAAATTCTCTAATGACCTTCTTTTGAAGAAAGCTCAAAATGAGGATTCCAATCCTCATTACTGACTTGCTCACTGTTTACTTAAACGCCTCTGCTGATCTGTATGTAGCTTTTCTACTTTATAGTTGGCTTGTAAACCCTTTAGGATAGGGTGCTATTTTTTCCTTTTTTTTTTTCCTTTTCTATGCCTGTACACTATTCAGCTCAATTAGCAGGTTGTATTATGAGTAGGACTGTGAGCCACCCTGAAAGTACATCTAACTAATATGGTGTTGATCAAAGGTTCCTTCCTTCCCTCACCCTCTCCCTAGATATTTAACTGTATCAAATTATATCGGCTATCTGTGGGATTGATAATAAGTATAATTTTAAAATGGCACGGCCAGTTATCTGCAAATGTCTCACAAATTTGCATTGCACTACAGATTTAGAGCAGAATTTTGCTAATCTTTCTCATGTGAACTGACCTACTTAAGTCACTGGACTACTAATATTTGCCACACAGTAAGGATTTGGCTTGTAATCTTGGGGAAGGCATTTGCATGCACGTAGGGAATACTGTCTAGTGTTTTTGTTAAAGGCTTCCTCCTCGTTCCATTTCTCCTTATGAGATGCTTTTAAAGTTAAAAGTGGCAAGAACAAGATAAGCTTGATCTGACCCAGATGCAATGCCTAAGGAAGTTGTCTAATTTAGATGGTGAGAGGAGAATATTATCTCTGGATGGAAATTATTATTTTGACTTCACAAAAAAAAATCCATTTGTTTCCTAAAAATAAAACGCTTTAAAGTGCTTAGATTACACCTAATAAATAAGCACAGCATGGTAGGGGTTGGAAGGGACCTTGAGAGATCATCGGGTCCAACACCCCAGAGGAGGCTCAAAATGGTGCACCATGGAAATCATAAAATTTCATTGGATTGAGGACAAAAAAGGGACAGTGATTGGTGATCTTATGTAGAAGAGCAGGAACCTTCTCTGGCACTGCAGAAATTGCAGACACCATAGTCACAAAAGTTTAGAGGTGTTTACAAAGAAAATTATTTGTAGTGTTATTTCAAAGGACTTCAGACATAGTTAAAATATTTATTTGCAATAATATTTTTTCTATAGAATTTTCTGAGTGTAAACTTGCAGTTTGTCATCCTCTCTTGCCCTTGACTTCAGCAGAGTTAGGATTTCAGGTGCAGTGTGTATTGCTCACAGACCCTTTTGTCTTTGGAAAAACAAACCCAAGAGGATAAAATAACATGGTAGGGAAGGGCAAAATAAACCAGCTCCATAATATAGATTAAGGTCATTTTGTACAAAATAATTATTTGCAAGGCCTCCTTCCTTAATTAAATAAAATACTCTGTGTATGTTGTCATAGATTCTCATGGTTACTTGCTGAAACGTAGTTAGTATTGCTGTCAGTATTTATGCTGTATTTGCTTCCAATAAACAGGTAGAAAATTCAAAATAGTAGACTACAGCATGGTCTGCTCAAAGCTGCTGGCAGGACTTGATCCTTCTTTAAGGATACTACTTCATACCTAAGGCTTCAGGAACAGACCAGGCCATGCGTATCCATAAACTGGCGATTGTAAGGCAGCAGGTCCTGGTTTGTTTGGTGGTGCTGCTGGCAGGCCTACCCTCTCCAATGGGAAAGGGAATTGGTTTTGTACATAGCCTTGAAAAGTGGATGGTACTGGTCTGTGAGCAGACAGGATATCCTGAATTGGAAAGGATTTGGTTGCCTGAACAATCATGGGCAAAGGCAGCAAATGGCTGAAGAGGATAGGGTGGGCAGTGCAGTGGAGTGTTACTGGTACCACCACAGTATTGACTGATGCTCTTAATGCAGAAATTGCATTCCTAGTATTCTCACCTACAGAACCTGCATATAAACAAAATCCTAGCCTGGTTTGGGACAGGGATACCCTCCACTAGCCCATGTTGCCCAAAGCCCCATCGACCCTGGGCTTGAACACTGCCAGGGAGGGGGCAATCACTGCTGCACTAGGCAGCCTGAGCCAGTGCTTCATTGAGACAGTAAAGAGTTTCTTCCTAATTCTTGAACTTACTTTTAAGAATCATATGTCTCAGCTTCATTAAAAAGAAACAAAACCATTGCTGTAGCAATGCTGACAAGTTAGTTGTATTTTTTGTGTTCAGATCCAGGGCTAAACCCCAGGACTGCCATTCTCTCTAAATTGGTTTTGGGATTGTGTACTCCCTTTTCATGCTGGAGTGGTGGTTTTGGTACCCGGCCATTTGTTTTCTATTCAAATTTCTAAACTTCGGTGGTGCTTATACCTTTTTAGAATATATACCTTCAGCAAACAATTAACAGTTTCAAGAACATATACTGAAAACTTAAGAAAACTGCTTGTCTGTTCAGTCAAAAAGAATTTTGCTGTAATGTAACCCGTTAAACACCTGGACTAAAGAATCAGCTTTTTAAAATAATGCCAGTGAGTAATCTTCCTCCTCTTGTTTTCCTATTTCTGAGTATACAGATTTCGACCTTGCTTTTACAAGGTGATGGGAAAATGCAGTGAATGAACGTAGCGGGTCTAAGAAAAGCATATGACCTCCAAACATTGTCTTTGTCCAGCATTCCTTTCCTGTAGAGGGAAGCCACGGGGATTGTTTTCTGGTCCTCATATTTATTTTATTTCCTCATACTTAGTAATTTGTCTTATTTATAAAACCGAGGAAAAAAAGAAGATAAGTTATTTTATCTTTCTTTTTCTGACTGGTTGCTTTGCCTCTAGTGATTCCATTTGCATAGGCAGGTATTTGGCAATTTCACTAATATTTGTACAGGCTGACATGGAGCGACTGTTGCCTTTGCTGCACGTGACACTGTCGACTAGCACAAAACTGTGGCTGCACATCCGTGTGCAGTACGTGTCAGTGCGATCCCATTTAATCAGCTTGAACTTTTTTCTCCCTCGTCCCCTCCCTTAATTTTTTTCATTGCCCATCTTGCCAGCAGAAGAGCTAAAATAATTACCTGCAGTCTCATTTTTCACTTTACTACATGCAGATCTGGTGCGGTTGGGCAGCGAGAGGCTGACTGGGAGGGGCCTGCTCTGATGCAGCACAGGCATATGACAGCAGAGCAGCAACAGCAATCAGAGCCCTTCTCCGGGCGGGTTTTGCTGCAGTACGCTGATTGCCACTTTACAGCATCCAGCAAGATCCCCAGCAGCAGGCACTTGGAGGAGACTCTGCGTAGGCACATGTTTAAGGAGTACCTGACTAAACAATTGGGTTATCCTTTAACTGCAGAAGTGCCTGTATTCCCTCCACGCAAGCTCCCTACTGGCTTTTGGCATTCATTATTTATTGGAGCCGTTTCTCCCTCCGTCTTTCTCCTGTTACTTCTTTTTCTTTCTTTTTTT
>VZTU01030331.1:176181-210579 GCA_013400835.1 Zapornia atra
ATCGTTATTCTCCCCCCCCAAATCTGTGCTGCATCACTACCTCTCATTATGCTGTGCTCAGTAGCCCAGTGTGTTCTCCGCCTCTGCTAGGCAGTGGCAGCATGGATGGTGCTCTTGTGACGACCTCTGCTGATGCTATCAGTCCACTGCGGATAGGCATGCTGAGTAATCCTGCTGTAAATGGGCGAGGACACGGACACACGAAAAATTAACCACAGCTTTCTTCGCGACCACAACTATGTGACTGAAGGTAACATAAATGCTGTCATTATTCTCTTCTTGCATTGCATATTCTATGCCAGGAATGCACTGTCATGTTTGGAGATGTAGGCTGTTCTCTTGTTTAATTTCAAGGAAAAAAAAAGGGAGACTTTCTAGGCGTTTTTCTGTGTGATGTAGCAACAGAATCTGTTTGAATTTGCTAAATCCCAAAGGCATTCTGTCATGCTATGGCAGTATATGAAACTACACGGGCTAAAGAAGGTCTTGCATTGTGCTGAGTTTGTGCTAGCGAGGTGTGCAGCACCTGGCATTGAATGCACAGTAGCTGCAATGTGGAAGATTGTTAGCTGTTGATTACTTAGGAAAAGATGAAAGATTTGAGAGCACTAAAGTAAGAGAAATAATCAGTAAAGTTAACTGTTTGCTGGTGTAATAAAGGTTATGCATCTCATTTTGGTAATTATAGCCTGAGCGTCACAGACATTGTAGAGTTGATTGTTCCCTGGAGAACCATGTATATTTAGAAGGGATATGTAAGCAGAATCTTTTGAAATATTGCTGCCTTATTTCCATCCTCTCTCTGTGTGCAAGTTGCACTGAAAAGAACGTCCCTTCATTTTGAATCATTCAATGGCTGGTAGCTTATTACATAAAAAGAATTTTCCTGCAGGTGACACACATTAAGTAATGAGAGAATTTTCCTTGAGACCAGTGAAATGGTTGGGTCAGGCACCGACCCCTATTACCTTGCCAGAAAGTTGGTTTAAGTGCAGGACAATATAAGATTGATTGAACGGGAGAAATGTCTTTGTAGGTGCTTGACTTTGCAAATATATTTGTGTGTGCAGAGTTTTAACAGCACTTTCCAGCAGCAGAAACAGAATTTTGGTGTAGGCTTATATAATACAAGCATACTTAACATCAGGGTCAACCAATACTACTTGAGACTCAGTCTCCAGATTCTGTCGTCACTTGATCAATGCTCGGTCACTTAATACTCCCATGCTGCATCCTGAAATGTGATCAGCTGATGCTCTCTTGATTATTGATGATTTGCATTTTTTTTAAGAACGTAGAAAATGGATTTTGCCATGCTGAGAACACAAAGCAGATTTTTCAGAAGAAAAATTAAAAATCCTGTGTACTGTCACTGTTACCACTGGCTCTTGTAATTGTTTGCTAATCTTGCCTCTAGGACATTCCTTGCATTCTGGCTCATGTTTTGGTGCATTTTTTATTTTGTTTTGAATTTTTGGTTAATTCTTTTTGTCTTAATGATGATTTATATTTGCAGTTGTAGACATCTGTAATAACATTTGAGGAAACTTTGTCTTAAATTTATACGTTTAGGCCTTAGATTCTGCAAAATGCACGGTGTAATTACTGCAGTGTACTTGCTACATGTTGTGATTCAGATGTATATTTAATGAACATGTGCAGCTATGTTAAAATTTGGACTTTCAAGACTGTCAGTTTTGTAATGTGGGGAAAATAATCCCTTGTGGATTTTGCAAATCAATATTCTCCTCTTTTGTATGTTATGGATTTTTAAAAACTAGATGGAGATTTTTAGTATTTTAGGGGACACAACTAAGTTTTAGATTTCCTCAAGGTTTTTTTTCTCTTGATATTTGGTTTAGAATGACTTGAGGTTCTGTGATTGCACATGGAGTGGCTTGCCTGAAATGGGTCCAAATGTACCTTGAATGTCAGTGTCGGCTTGTATTATATTTTCCCTATGATCAGAAGTCATGAAATATGTTGTCATCTGGTTTTGAGGTAGATGAAGTATAGGAAACCTTCAGTAGAAAAGTGAGAGTTCATCTCTGACTGTGTAGTGTTTCTTGGGAATTCTCAGTTGGTTGGCTGTAATAAAATTTTTCGTTACATCTGACATTGTCACACCTTTTAAAAGATCATGAGGGAATGGAGTTATCTGAATTTTTTCCAGAGACACCTTCAGCTCAGAGAGCTGACCATATTATTTTAATTTCTCATTTATATACTTCTATTAAAATGCATAATGAATATTTAAGTTAAACCGATGCTTAAAATGTGCTTTGTTTGTTCTGTTTTGTTCTTTTTTTTGGTGTTTTAGTTTTAATTTTGTTTGAAGATTTGGCTCCATGAAACAACCTTTAACACTTCTTGTCTCTAAAGGCCTGAAGTGCTTTCACAGTCCTTGTATTTGGTCCTGAGATGTGTATGATAGTAACGTATATGTAGAAACACAGTTGCAGACAGGAATTCGTTGCTTTGTTATATTGGAAAATAATTTTATTGGGGTCAAACTGAATTCTTTCATTTGGGGTCTTTGGCTTTTATAATCCTATATTTAAAACAAAGAAATGCTTTATATTGTATGTACTGTATTGGAGAAGTTACTGATTCATTGTTGTCTGTGAATAACTACCATTTTCTCTTCTGTTTTCAGAATTTTAAAAACTCTTTCCTTGCTGCTCCATGCAGCAGACTAAATTAATTTACAAAAGGAGGTATTCCTGACCATATGCACTTCCTTTTAATATTCCCTGAGCAAAGTAAAGCCAACAATATTCAGGATGTGGGTTAACTATACACTACTGCTTTAGTCCTCTTCCTCTTGTACTTCATCCATGATTAATAATATCAGGTGACACATGAATTTACAAGGTATAGGAAAACCGTGAGCCAAATCTGATTTGCTGTGATCTCACTAGTGGACCAAGCGTGTTCCTAATGAAACTGCTTTCTTGAGCAAAGTTGAATTTTGTCTTTGATAGGTCATTATTTTGTTAACATTGGGGTTATCTGTAGCAAATGTGACATTTACCTTGACTATGGAAAATTGAATTGTTTTCTAAGTCTCAAAAACCCTGATTGATTTGATGGTTCATGTTTTACTGTTGATGTTATACTGTCTCTGGTAATAAGTGTTTGACACAGATATGACAACAGTGACTACCTGGACTTATTTCTCCTGTTATATTGCATATCTGTGGTAAAACCGTTGTACATGAAACAAGCAGGACTTCAATAATTTTGCCATTGTAAGCCTTAAAAGTATGTTGCACAGTGGAAAAAAGACAGTTTAATTCTAGCAGCAATATACAGTAATGTTGTTGATCTCTTTCAGAAGTGTTTTTTGAAGTGTTTTTCTTACAGACATGCTTTAATTGGAGTTGTTTGGGTAAAACAGAAAAGACCTGATGAGACTTGTAAAAAAAGAGAAAGACTGAGGCCTAGAAAATGTGACCTCTGAGGAAAGATTGAACTTTTTTATGCAGAGATGGTGAAACCCAGGGATATATTGCCTAGGGAGCTTATGTAGTTCCTAACGCTGCGGTTTTTAAAAGCATGTCTGTAAGAAATGACATGGGGATAGCTGAGCCTCCCGTGGGGCAGAGGGATGGACTAGATGACCTCTGAGATCTGTTCAGGCTTGTGATTCATTGCTGAGCTGTGTTTTATCTTTATTGCCTTTTCACCCCAGCTGTGGGAACCAGCTGCCCAGGAGGTGTTGTGTCATTTAAACGTATTTATTTCCACAACACCTTTGTGGAAGAACAGAGAAGAGAGGAGAAAGACACAGTGTAATATGGGGAAGAAAATGGGCTGGAGGAGAAAAAGATTGAGCCTTTGTCACATATGGGTACAGTCTGTTGGGGGAGATGGCAAGAAAATTGAGGACAGTGAGTTGGGGGAAGGGCTTAAGGAGGGAAAAGACTGTGCTTTTGGGCTCAAAGATTGTCCTGCACTCTGAGAGTGCCCTTGACATTACCTGTGCTTAAGAGCAACAGTAAGACTGACAGAACTGCCAGTGTGCTTTGCTATCTTAGGACCTTGGATCAGTCACCCAGGATCTGATTCAGAACAGTGAATTGTGTGGTATGATTGCTGTATTCTGGCAGGGGCAAGAAGTTGCGGGAAGCAGCAGTACTGCTCCTTTCAACAACTGCCTGTCAGTTCTTAGAGATTTAATGACTGATGGAGAAATAAGGAACAAAATTCACTATCCTTACTGAACTCTGTTGAAGGATGTGATTCATATCCATGAACCCACTGCACAAATGCTTCTCTGGTGCAAAGGCTTTCTGCAGGTTGTATGCAGACATGTTAAGCGTACTGATGCATCCCAGCCTCTTCATGGATTCTGCCCGTTTTGTGAAAAAAGAAAAAGTTGCTCATATTCTCTGTTTCTAGAGAGACAGGTTTCTCCCTGGTGTGGGCCTGCAGATGTAAGTGAAAGCAGTGAAGTTGCACAGGTGCAGTGGGGCAGAAGCTGACCTTCACTATCTAGTCATTTATAGAGCCAAACGCTGCAGATTGGTTCCATGTGGCTTAACTTCTATTAAAAAGTTAATCATGTTAATGGTGTATTAACCTCCTCAGATGTGATATTTGAAGAATAATGAGAATTACCAGTGTAGTGTAAAACATATTGAATCATAACCATGTGAAACATTTACTGTAGAGAGGTTTTTCCTAATGATTTTAAAGGAAAATCCTCTGCAGGTAATGAAAACAGATTTTGGGCGCTTTTTTCCCCCTTCACTACAGAAATTAGTATCTCTGTTCCTCGTTAATCAAAGTTAAGGGAAGTTATCAATATTCATCTACCAAGAAAAAATTTATTTATGAACTTGTCGTTCATAAACATCTCAAATATAATTTGAGTAAGTGCTGACTACTCAAGAGTATTGGACGAGTACAGTGAACGGGTATTGCTTTACTGTCTCAGGATCTCCATCAGTCTTGTCTGTTCACTCATTTCTGAGAATGGCTGATAACAAGCTTAAGAATAAATGGGAGAGGCAAGTTTCCCTCTCTTAACCTCCAGCAATTCAGGATTTACATTGTGAATATTGATTATTTTTATCTTTGTACAAAACTCATTTAGAAACAGTTTTAGAATGATCCTGGAAATTATTGTTCTCTCTTATTCTAGTCACCTGTGTTATTTATGGTTTTCCTCTAGTAAAGTATGAACAGAGGTAAACCCTGTTAAAGCACAACTTTGCCCCTTGCTAAACAGGATATAGTTACATCTTTTTGTGTGTGGATTTGGTTCTTTTTCCATTCACAATGTTATTCAAATGAACTTTGTGGGTAGCCTTGAAGATTTGGATTAATAAGGTTTACGCCATCCAAGTGATGTTGCTGACTTTGTAATCTTTATTCATGCAGCTTAGTTGGGAGAAGCCATGGAGGCAAGGCTGGAGCACAGCTGTCACTGACTTGCACTGAAGCCTGAACTCTTTGTTCAAGCCTGCAGCTGGATATGTGGTTTAGCATTCAGGAAAATCAAACACTGGTACTACCTGAAGTTTGGATCTGTGTGGCAGAGACATTTAAGGCAACGTCCAGGATGGGCAATGTGAGGAAGTAATTTCTTCAGACGAGCCTGGAAAAAGCAGTATAGAGTTAACCAAAGTGAGAAGTGAATTAGTAATACTGTCAGCCTTGCTTATCACTATACAGTACCAGCTATGCATTTAAAGTACTGCACAGATCTGATTTTCATGCAGCATCTGTTGGGCATTCATAGTATCATCACCTCTTTTACTTGTCAAATCTGCTTTCTGAAGAAATCATAATTAGGAGTAGGATTAGGACAATTCTGACACTAGAATCTGATGTTGGCATTTCTTTGCTGTTCCCACCATTCCCAGGGACACATTGGTGTTGTTACTGCCTTCTCAAAAGACCTACCTCTTTAAGGAAGGAGTTAGTTTAATGCCTGGCTGTTAGATCCTTCAAAGAGAGCCACTCCGAGCTGTGGGACATGCTTAAAAGGCATGGAGTTAACCTCCATGGTTAACTCTGGTATGGAGTACCATGCCAGAGTTATGGTAATCTCCTGGTATGGATCTCTTGTTAATGTCATGCTTTCACATGATAATTACTTACCAGTATCACATGTACTTGGTAAAATGTTACCAAGCGTGGCTAAACTGGGTTGCACCTTCCCCGTTTGCAAAGGCATAAATTTTTAATTCTGGGCATGGGTTTTGGTGGGTTGCCCTCAGGGACTGATGTCAACCTTGGCTGTCTTTGCACACATACACAATCAACAGATGATCTCTCATTCAGTGACTAAATAATAACTATATTTAGTTGCTCTGTGTTGTTAGAGGTCCTGGGGAAGTGAGTAAGATGTATTAACAAAAGAAAAGAACCATCTAGAATATTAGCTACATAGTAAACAAACTGCTTCCATGACAGTGAATCTACAGAGCTGCAAAAGAACATGGTTGTGCCAATCTGGGGCTGTTCAAAGGTGCCAGTAGCGTCAAGTGGCACAAAAAAGCCAGTTAGTTTCAGCAATTTAGCTTACACAGAGTTTATACATCCATTTATTATGATATATAGACAAATATGGACTAGAAACACTATAAATAGAAAAGTTTATAGTATATTTATCTACATAACTACTATATGTAATAGATTTAGCTACATATAACCTTAAAAATGGACGTTCAGGAGGTCAGCAGTACAGCACATGTGTAAGATAAAATGCAGGCATAAAATGGGATCTGTGCAAGCTCCCTTTCTGTGCCAGATTTCTTTCTAATTGAAACTGATGATTCAAAAGCATTGAATAATGTAAAACTAAACAACATTGTGCAGGTAGATTCAGTGTCATCGTTCACCTCAGGAGCAGTTTATTTAGCATATACATCATTATGGAAAGAAAACTGTTCTTTTCAATATATTTTGTTTTCTACGTGGACCTCAGACATTTCAGCAATGTCTCATATATTTAAATGGTGAGTTCAGAGAATAATAGATGTGGTTCTTACATGAGTTTAAAATGTGAAACCTGATACAATAACACTGAATATTTTATAACAGGAAAAGAACTGAGTATCTTTTATTGCATACATAAAAATGCAATCAATCATTACTGCTTATGTTGTGTTATTGCATCATTACTAGTTTCTGGGTCTTTGAGATCACCTTTCCATGGTTTATTTCATACTGCTTTGTATAGAGAAGCAGTTTCTTAGCATGTACCGAAGTATTTCAGAGTAGTTGTTTTGGCCAGGGAAAGGATGATGGAGGAGGTAATTATCTTGGAAAATTAGAGGAAAATATTAGGGAGATTTTTTAGGAATTAAACAAGAAAGGCTTTTAAATGCACTTCTATCCATATTGAGGAACATTCTTGATCAAGTGTTTCTGTAGTTCTAAGGGTAACGCTACGTTTGCCTTCAGTAACTGATGTGGTCTATATTCCCGGTTCCCAGTGAAAGTTTCCCAAACCTTTATCAAGAACAAAACCCCCGCCTAGCAATGCAGAGTTATATATAGCAAGAGTGTTCCTTTTCTCAGGAATGTTTCCTTGCTGAAAAACTCTTCTACCTGTTATTTTTATTGCTTAAATGCAAATGAGAGTAGACTGTATTTTGCCAGTGCAAATACAAGTAATAAAAATGTACGTTAAGAGACTCAATTCCTAATAAAATCTTCCAGCACAACACGTCATGCAGTTCAGTGACTTTTGTGAATTATTAATATGACAAGGGTTTGGGATCTGTATTGTTAGATATAGCAGTGCTTTTCCTTTCATATTTACTGATTCATGTCTTTAAAAAAAGAAAAGATGATGATGGAAACACCTGTATGTAACAACACACTTGTGTGTTTTATCTGAGAACTGAGTACAGAAGAAGGTAAAGGACTGAGAGTTGGTTTATTATCCTCTAGTTCCAGTTCAAATAAGTCTGAATAGAACTTAATTAGTTGTCTTAATTGTTCCCATGTGTAGTGCTTTTGTTGTTCATGTGACCCAGGCGTTGCAAGTAGTTGTTGACTGTGCAAAATGACACCCTTTGCATAAATTCGGAGGTTAATGCTGCACTGTGTTAGTACTGATTAACCTAAACACAGCCATGACGTGCTCTGCCAGTTGGGTTAGTTTTTAGTAAAAAAATAAAGATCAGCAGTGTTCAATTAAAACTAAATGACTGCCTATTTCTCTCTGTCTGTTTTCATTGGATCCATATTATTTCTTCCTAATCTTAAGACTTCAAATGAGTATTTCAAATAGAATAAAAATAGTTCTCCAACAATGAGCTGCTGGTCACCAGTTTTCAATAATTTCTAAAATTTTATTCAGTCAGTGCAACCTCATGTTCTATTAACTATGAGAGGTTTCAGCTTATGATAGAACTTGGCACAAGGTCATTAATAAATCTTACCAGGGTATAGCTGTAAATCAGGATCTGTCTGTCATGTTGTAAATTATTTCTGATAGGATGTCTTTATTTCCACATTGCAATCTGACAAAAAGAAAAATTCAACTTATAAATTCAGTAAGAATAATTAATTACCAAAATTGAGCACATAGGCACTGTTGACTGGTAAATGCAGAGTAAAATTGCCAAGTTAGTATGCTAGACTCCTGTCATGCTACATGTTAATTTTGACACTCTGCTTGATTTGATATCTGTCATTTATGAACGCATATCTGTGATACAGGAATAACAAGTACAAGATGAAATCAGATGTAGTCTGTATTCCTCTTTTGAATGGAAGATTTAGGTCAAATACATTCCCTTTAATCAGTAGTGAAGCTCAAAGCAGAATTCAAATATGCAGTGCCTTTAAAATAGCTAGCAGTGAATTATGAAATGTCTTATAGAAATTCCTAGAACACCTGGTGCCAACAGTCAAGGAATGATCATATGGATAGTGATGCTTCTCGTGGCTCAGTTGCGATGTGAACTTGTGCTTTGTATTTCTGTCATGCTCACGAGTGTTGTGGATGACAGCTAGTACATGGTTTCTGGTCTGTCTGTATTCCTTCCAGTTGTTGGGCTTACAATGTGAATCTAGAAGTATTAGTAGGCTATGTAGAAGTTTCAGTGTTGGGAGGTGAGACACCAAGGGTGCTGTGTGTCTTTCAAATCCCGTATGATTGACAGACTATTTTGGTCAATGCATGTCAGTGTTGCTGAGCAGGGAAATGAGATGTGGTCTGTGACTGGAGCACAGCTTTCCTTACACCGTGGATGTCAGAAGCAGTGTCCTGCTGGTCTGTCCCAGCAGTGGTGAAGAGTCACAGGTTTCTGAGAAGTGGATTACTTGGCTGTGGATTTTATGTTCCAGGGGTAGGTATGCACTTAATTGTTAAATTCAACATTTGTGTGCTTCTGCTTGCAGTTCATGAAAATGGGTTGTATAAAATAGAGGCTTTTTGTGACACTAAATGTTACAGAGGTGCTAAATTAAAAACCAGTAAGTGGCATCTGTTAGTAGTAATGATATTCAAATCAACCAATTATATTAAAATTTTATGATTGATTACCTGCAAGGATTTACACTATGTCCAAGTGTTTTAGGTTTTCAGTTGCTTAAATTCTGAACTGTCTTGCTGAAATTACTGCAGGGTATGATTTGCACGGAGTATAAACAAGCAGCTGTTTGTTGTGATGATCTGTCCCAGTTTTTAAGTCAGGTCAAAACGGAGAATGGTGTGTGTTTTGTTTTGGTGTTGGGTTTTTTTTTCTAACTTTTTCATATCTTCAAATTAATTTCAAGGTATTTTACATTTCGGGTTTGGCTTGAAACTGCCCATGGATGCAGTTATTGGCAGCAAATTGTTCTCCAGCGGAGGCTGTAGCTCGGACTGCCCACCCTTCCTTCCTCTGCTGCTATTGGAGCCTGCCCCATCACAGGGGGAAGACCAGACTGAAAGAATTAGCCCACCAACCTAAGAATCTGGGTTCTTCAGCAAATGCCAGCAAACTTGTCCTGTTTTTAGTCCCCTGCAATATGTCCCTTTCTAGCAGAGAGGGAAACAAACCCCATACCTGCCCGCTCCTGAGAGCACAGGTTGCTGTGCACAGTGCCGAATTCTGCAGATACAAAGTGGCCGTCTGTCCTCAGGGTCCCATCGCTGCTCCATGCAAACTGTTAAATGTGCACTAGAAGTGTTCATGTTTTGGTCAGTGTTACAAAAGCTTACATAGTGGTGACACTGTAATGTTTCTTCATAATGCCCTTTTAATAAAGCTTTTGTCATATTTCCCCTGACATTCTACTGTGCATAAATACGAGCTAGGAGTGTATTGGAAAAATATTTGACAGTTTTTCTGTATGTACCTGGGAAATGATAGTAATAGTAGTAAGTACTCAAAGCAGTAAGCCTTGATGCTTCTGCACTATAAATAATTACTAACAATGATGATTGCCAGTGTGGAGAACTGTTTGCAGAGGGATTAATTTCTGATTGTTAAGTGTAAGTATATTTAGACAGAAAACGATTTTTGTTCCTGAAAGCCAAGAAGTTGGTGTAAATTGGAGGAATTAGTGATTCGGACTCCAGAGAGCAAACAGCCTGGATGAGACTTGATAGAAGTAGTTATACTGAGGTTAGTGCAGGAAGCTATTTCTTTATTTTACATTTTAATGACTTGATGGCTGGCATATTATTGTTAACAGTTAAATTTATACAGTTTTCTTTAAAAGAAATATCCAGTTGGGTAGATTTTTCTTTTGCTAATCTCTTAATGTTCCTGTTGCTAAGAGAACTCTTATCCAGAAGTCTCCATTCATAGTTTTGTTTGTGCATATGAGCATATACATTAATGGATCTTCATTGTCCAAGACAGTAATGCATCCAATAACTCCAAATACTTTTGAAATTTTAAGACTAAATAGAAAACCTTATTGGAATTTTTCCAAGATTTAAATGTAAATTTCTGTTAAAAAAGCTTTTAAATTTGGAGCTATCACGAACCGTTTTGCCTGTTTTTAAATTGGATTTTTTAAATGTATTCATCTGTTAGCTGCCATTTCTAAGAAGCTGTTTCATTTTTTAGGTTGACAGATTTAGAATATTATAGGAGAGCATACTACTTCTGCAGCTTTACAATCTTTGAAAGATATGTATCATAGGTTAATGGGGTCAATATTTGAATTAACAAGATTTTTCTGTTTTCATATTACTTTTAAAAAGCTGCTTTTGTGGATGTAAAGATGAGCAGAGTTTCTTAACAGTGTGCAATAGTAGCACATGGGATAGAAAGAGGGACAAGGCAAAGCACCTGTTTTTCTTAATAACTCTTCAGAGCAGTAACCCAACAGTTCCCTGAAGTTTTTATCCAAATCAGAAATCTCAGAGCCCCTCTTTTTCAACTCTGGGGCTACCCAGGTCACATCCATGGATGGTCCATTTCTTCTTTTGAAGATAGCCACACTTGATATGGTGTTTCTGTTAAATAACTGATTGTTCTGAGGCCAGCTTGTTCGTGCAAATTTGGGAGAGAGTCTCAGTGAAGGCATGTTCTGGCCTTGCCTCTGTATGCTCTTATAAAAAGAGAGGAGGAGAAATTATTTTGAAAGATTTATTAACTTCTGTTTCAGAGAGGAGAGACTTTATGCATTGCAGAGAAGCTAAATGCAGAAGCTTATATTAAACCAGAAGTGCTTTGGAAGTCCAGAAAACATGTGGATAAGTATGTGGATTCAGAGTTCCATTTGCTGCTCCTTTTCCCATTTTTGGCATAGTATGGTGGTAATGAGTACATCAGCCTCTCAACTCACCCCTGAATTGCTGCTGCTACCAGCCTTTCCTGTGATAACATTGGAAACCTAACATTGATGTTTTCTGACCCTTGATACTACTTTTACAGATTAACTCTTCAATGAAGTTACAAAAAAGCAGGATTAAAGAACAAGCTCTGTGCTGCCATCATTGGTCTATTAGCAGCAACCAAGCCAACTAGGGTTTTCAGCTAATACTTCCCCATGTACCCTATGTAATCTTCCTAAATTTATTTTTTCTGTCACTGTTTCTAGTTGAGGTGAATTTCATCATAGCAATGTTTTTGGTAAGTCTTAGTTTGCCATCATAAATACTCATGCCTATGTCATATATTTACCACAATAAATGAGATGTAAGACATGAGCAGTGGTTTCTCCGTGTTTAATATGTTTTAATTCACAGCTGGTGTTTCCCAGAACCAGTAGCCAGTAGCACACTACGCTTGAGGAGTAAGAAGGATATGCTGATCAGTTCTTATAGTTCAAAATTTGGGCTAAATCTAAATACACCAGTTCTTCTAGATCTCTGCCATGTGGTCAAGACTGGAAATTATACAAGACAGCATGGATATTTTGGGACTAAATATTTTACTAGAATAACTTACATTTTCCCCTGGTTCACACAGCCTTCTACACAGACAGTAGATACTTTCTTAAACCTAGTGGTCTGCCTTGAAGTCCCTTTTCATGTGCTTCTGGTATGTCTTCATGCTGCTGAAGTTCCTTTGATGTCCTTTTGGCCATTTGCCAGACCATCTTTTAATTCCTTTTGTGCAATTTCCATACCAGCTTTAATTCCTGCCAGAAGGCAACTGTTCCGTCTCTGTTCAAGCAGGGCCTTAAAGCTTTAAATTCTCCACATACCTCTGGAAGTAGTATTCTTTGCTCAGACTTTGGTCAAGTGAGGAATATGTAGATCCAAGCAATCTGCAGGGAGAAACAAGGAGACAGAAGTATAGTCATTCTTTCCTTCACTACATTTTTTCTTTTTCCATTGCTCCTTGACTTGACTGTAGCAATAACTTGGCTTTCATCTGCTGTACTTGCTATTCTTCAAGATGATTAAGGGGATGGAACATCTCCCGTATGAAGATAGGCTGAGTGAGCTGGGACTGTTCAGTCTAGAGAAAAGAAGACTTAGGGGGCACCTAATTGGTGTTTATAAATATCTTAGGCATGGGATGCAGGGGGAATCAGCCAGCCCCTTTTCTATGGTCTGTGGGGACAGGACAAGGGGCAATGGCTGCAAATTGGAGCACAGGAAGTTCCACACCAACATGGGGAAGAACTTTTACACAGTGAGGGTGAGGGAGCCCTGGGACAGGCTGCCCAGGGAGCTGGTGGAGTCTCCTCTGGAGATATTCAAGACCTGTCTGGATGCCGTCCTGTGCAATATGAGCTGGGGAGCTGCTTTAGCAGGGGGGTTGGACCCAATGATCTCTTGAGGTCCCTTCCAACCCCTACGATTCTGTGATCCAGAAATCTCTATCAAAAAAGATGGAAGTCCACCCAAAACCTTAACTCATTTGGCATTTTTTGCCAAAGTACCCTCTCTACTTCTATCCTTTGAATCTTGTGTAGTCTAAGACCTGTGATTGCTACTTGGTATGGATCTTTTACTGTCATTAAAGGACAGATGTGACTCAAAATGATCTGGGACTTGGAGTGATCAATTAACCTGTATATGACCCTCAGGTGCAAGGGGAGGGTTGTTTTGAAATTTCTGTCTGTATTTCTACACCATTCTACTGAAAAGGAATTCCTGACTTTGGAAAGAGGCCTGGCAGGATTCTTGGGCAAGGTCTAGTTATATAGGTTAGTATCAGCAGGCTTATCTGAAGAATGAGGTCAGGATTTTTCATGTGAATATAAGGTAAAAGCTAGTGATGTTTCCTTTAAGTTTATCACTCTACTATAGAGCTAGAAGGGACTGGAAGCAATGGAAGCTGTATGAAGATTGCTTCTTCAACAATTGATTTTTTTTTTTCTACTCTGGTAGGTTTTTTTTGATAGGACACCAAGCTCTGTATTTCCATCAAAAAGCAACAATTTAATGTTTAAACTGCTGACACGTTGTGGCAAGTTTATGTAATTGTTATTTGGTGTCCAATGAAATCTGTTAGGAACTTGCCACTGGCACCAGTGGAGTTGGATCAGGATGCATGGCTTTGCATAGCTGTATTCCATGTACATACTGCAAGTTCCAAAATAATGTACATCTGTGTATACAAAACACATTTTGTGCCTTGAGATTTTAATCTCAACACCTCTTTTTCTATTTAGTTTGTGTAGTAACCTTAGTACTGTTGTCTTTGATAGTATATTGTATATGTTAGAGATGTAATATAAAACCCTTGATACTGTAAAAGGGGGTTTTTTAAGAGGTTATCTGACTCAGTGTAAGAATGGATAAAGTAACACCTTAGCAAAAATCTTCCCCTGAGTCTGTGTGCTGAGTCTTCAGAGATGCAATACCATTGCTGGACAAAAATAGGTAAAGGTGGAAATTTGACCTAACCTTTTTCAGAAATTTTAGATTCTACAGAGCATTCTACAGGAAATGTAAGTATATTCTGCAGTTTCACAAGAAAAAAATCCTGGTAGTTGTCTTTTTCTTGTTTTCAAGAATATGCTGCCTGGACACATTCATTTGTTATTTAAAGGGCTGATAAATGTGTCTCCATTGTATTAATTTCTGTTGTGATAGAATCCAAATGAATGCAAACCAGAAGATCTTTCAATGGATGAGTAGCATGAAAGGTATCATTAAATCTCTGAAAAAAATTACAGGATATTTCATGAATGTCAGTAAAATAGTTTCAGCCCTTAAATAAATTCCTTTGTTACAGGTATTTTTCAGGGTTATCTCTACCAGAGCGATTAAAAAAAAGTATGTGTCTTAACAAAACAGTAATTCCTCCTCTTGATCTGCTGATTTGGGAACTCTTGGGTTTGTGTTATTTTTTAGGTTCATTTTGTCCCCCTAAATTATGCTTTTACAGCTTCTAAAAAGCTCATATTGTGCTAGTATCATAACTCCAGAGTGTTTTTTTTCGAGCTGCGTGCAGAACACTTAGGTAAATACTTCATCTCAAATTGATGAGGAGTCTCCTTGTAGTGGGTGACTACTGTTAGGAGCGTTCCAGATTGCTTTGGTTGAGGCATTACCTCAATGATTAGCCCAAATGAAGGAACAGAGTATTGCTGAAGAATTAGTACAGTTGCATGGTTGGGATGAAAAATTGTGTGTTAAATGCAGACTTAGTCCTCTAGAATCATAGTTTGGAAAATACCTTTAAAGTTAAAATACCTTTAAAATGTCCTTAAGCACCATGTCTACACGCATGGTCTTTTAAACACCTCTAGGGTTGGTAACTCAACCTCTTCCCTGGGCTGCTTGTTCCAGTGCTTGATAACCCTTTCAGGGAAGAAATTTTTCCTAATATAGAGTCCAAACCTCCTCTGGCACAACTTGAAGCCATTTTCTTTTGCCCTATCACTTGTTACCTGGGAGAAGAGACCAACACTTGCCTGGCTACAACCTCCTCTCAGTGTAGAGAGCGATAAAGTATCCTTTCAGCCTCCTTTTCTCCAGAGTGAGTAACCCCAGTTCCCTCAGCTGTTCCTTATAGGACTTGTGCTGTGGACCCTTCACCAGTTTTGTTGCTCTTTTTCAATTAATCAGCCTAAAAATTAAGGTTAACTTTACTGTAACTTGATTCAGTCACCTGTAAGAGTGTATCAACCTCTTGTGGCTGAACCCAGTAGGCTGTAGTGAAGTGACATAATCTGTATCTCTGTGTCTCTGATGCACACTTCTTGGTGCAGATGTTGTGTCTTTGTTCTTTGTTTGCTTAACTGTTGCTGTAGAATCTCACACTGTGTTGGAGCAAAGGGAACTTGTTCTACAGAACAGCAGAAAGCTTCAGGTGTTACACACCGGCATTTTGTAGAAGTATAGAAATGGTGTATGTGGAATAAGGCCTCTGCAATTCTGTAGTCCAGTGTCCCACTAGAAGCATGGGATTGCCAAAACTATAGATCAAATCAGCTGTCGATTTATATAGCAGGGGCTTAAAAACCTCCAAGGACCTCCAATGCCATAACCTTTCTGGAAAAAGCTGTTCTAAGTAGCCAGTCTAAATCCCCCAAGGTGCCACTCAGTTGCTTTTGGCCTTACAACATCATACACCACTACCAAGAAGAGTTAGGCTCCACTGCCTCTGTAACCCCTGTCAAGTAGTTGTAAACTGCTATTAAATTGCAGTTGTAAACGGCTTTTAGTTTTCTCTTCATCAGGTTAAACAAGTCCATCTCCCACAGCCTCTCTAAGTGCCCTGACCAACTTGGTTAGGACTTTGCTGGATTTTGTCAAATGTCTATGCTTCAGCTGTGGGGGTGGATTAGAAGCTGGACACAGGATTGGAGGTGTAGTCTCATCAGTGATGGGCAGAGAATGATTTCCTCTTTCCGCTGGCCATGTTCTCCTAAGTGTTAGCCCAGCAAGCCTGCTGTTGGCTCGTGTTCAGCCTAGCATCAGTGGTGACCCCTGGTCCTTTCCAGCCCAGCTGCTACATTGCCAGCTGCTTTTCAGCCAGATGTATGAAGCTCTTCTGCCTCAAGTGCGGAGTTTTGCATTTCTCCTTGTTGAACCTCCTGAAAATTCTCAGGGCACATCTAGATTTTCATAGATGGCTTTTTTTTTTTTTTTACTGCTTTACAGCCATATCTTATCTTCCCTTAGTTTGTAACTAAGAGGTGAAGCACTGAATTTGTATTAGTTATATCATATGGATGTTTTTAGATTGGCAATGTCTTGTATTCCACAGCACACAGTATATATACACTAAGCTTAGATGGCACTAAAGTACATTTTTTGTATGTTTTCTTCATGAATCAGTATAAGTTTTTGTCTACCTCCAGCTGACAAGTTTCTTTGAAATATAGTAAAGATTCCTATGCACTTCTGCTTCATGAAAGACTCATAGATTCTTTTCTTAGATAGCATTTTTATCTAATACCCTAAAGAGCAACAGTAGAAATTGCATTTAGTGTGCAGTGAACTTGAAATAAATCAATATTCTTTTTAGCTTGTGTAAAAAAAAAAAAAAAAAAAAAAGGGTCTTAGCAAAGCTGTAGCATATATTATATTGAAACTGTCATTTTTCTGTGGAGGTTATCCATTAAAGTGCAGGTACTAGCAACATCACTTCTGGATGGGCTTCCTAGCAGCGATGACTACTGTGATTCAGCTATACGTAGAAAATATCAGGCTCATTTTTCTTTACCAAGTATATGTTGCTGGGGAGACCCCTGTGTCACTGCAGTCCACAGTGGTACTGTCCTTGCACACACATAGGAAGTGGGAAAGGTGTCACTAAGTGAAGAATGAAGATCCACTGCTGCAGCCATAGATGCATGGGTTCTTTAATCTAAAAGTCTGCACAATGGACTTCTCACCCGTTCTTTATCCAGTCATGTAAAATGCAAGGTAGGTTTTCTTAATTTCCCAAAGGGAAAGTGAAGTGTAGAAAAAACCCAGTGATTTCCATAGGACTTACAGGAAAATGTCTCGTGTATCTGAGAAAAAAGTCCTTATCTACACAATGGATTCTACCAAATATTTAAACAAGGAAGAAGAGGTGGTATTCTAGCGTGGATGTGGTGGCAAGATGTGAGCACATCCTAAAAATAGCATGTACTTTCTGTCATGGAAAGCTTTCTGTTTGAATTGGAATAATGTCTGGATATCTTTCTCATGTGGCAAAAATGTTTTCATTTTTATTCCATGAACTACTCTGCCAGACAGTGAAAGTGATCTTTCATTTTAGAAGTATATTGTATGGCTCAAGTACCTTTTGCAGTGCTTAGGATACACAGATCAACATGGACTGCTGGGGAGGCTTACGAACGCTAGTTGACTTGTGGGGGAAAAAGTCAGGAGGATGGAAGCAAAGGAAAGGCTCTTTGAGGCACTTAATGCATAAGGTGCTTGTTTTTGAAACAAATATAGGTTACCATCAAAGTGTCAAATGCCTGGTATTTGATGTCCTAGTAGATTACTCAAGCAAACAAAAATCCATGCTGTGACTCTTTCAGCTCTTGCTTTCAGTGATAGCTTTTGTGGTTTTATTCTTTCTTCTCCCCAGTTTTAGCTTTTACCAGTTTATGTTTGAGGAAGGTTACATGCTTTAACAGTTGTGGTTTTGGGTGAAACCTGTTTCCACTAATGCCTCTCCTTCCAAGGGTTATTAGAAACTATCAAAGTGTTTGTGCTCTGATCTCTGGAGAGGAAAGTATCAGTGATATCTGTGTATTGTTACTGGAATACCTAGTCTATGTATCCTAGTCTTTAGAGGGCAACTTTTTGGTGACTGAGAGGGGTTTAGGCAGTATGTAGAACCTAAGGTCATCAGGGTTGCATTATGATTTTGATTGTTTTTGGTACTTATAGCATTTGTCACATAAAAGTAGCAGATTTATTAAAATTCCTGTTGCTGCTTAGAATAATTGCTGTTTTAGTGAAAGAGCATCTATCTGTAGTGCTCAGGAAAGAATCAATCATTGTCTTATTTCTTTGAGCCAGCGTGCTGTATCTTATTTTATATATAAGTACTGGGTTCATTAAATGTGGTATTACATCTGTGACCAATTGTTATTATTTATCTTAGAGATATCTCAGCCAAAGTCTGTTTATAAGCATCGCCCATCATGGACAGCGATAATCATAGTCCAAGGTAGTAGGTATTCCAAGAGTCAAACTGGTTTGGTGCTTTGAATTAGTAATTTGGAAACTGGGAACTTTGTGAGAATGAAAGTAGTAGATGGTGGGAAATCATACCATAGAAGTAACAATAAAGAAAATATCCTGTCTGTCACTTTTTTTTCAGGAAGTAAGTGATGCATACTTCTGTTTTACCCAAATGCGACGTGAACCATTCTGTTTACCCCATGTTTACTCTTTAGCATGCACCTAGCTGAAAGAGTGAGCTTAAGTAGTTGATACAGTAAAAACTGGGTTTATTTTTAGCTCTTTTTTACCCCATTAGGGTTCCTTTTCTATATTGCTATATTAATCTTTTTCCTACCTTGCTTTCCATGCTCTTCAGCAGTTCTGAATTGTATATAAACCTCAATATGCACAGGCTTTGTCTTGTCTCTCAATTCACTTACAAGATTAACATTGCTGTTGACCAGAGTTAAGCAAATGCAGTGAAGGCTGATATGTTTCCAATTCATTATTGGAAATTGTTCCTGCCTGTGAACATCAGTATTCAGTGCATACTCTTAGCAGAATAAAATGGTTGGCCATTAGCTTCCCATTCTCCGTGTCTAAACTTGACATTTCCTCCAACAAAAAACATCATGGTACTCCTGAAAGATACAGAGAGATCCCTCTTGGAGGTACACATGCTTGTTTTTGTAAGGCTTTAGAGAATTGTTTTTGAAATCTTAAAACACTGCATTCATCACCATGCTCAAAAGAATGATTTATTCATGGATTTCTGATAGAGGTTTTGGGTTTTTTTTTCTCTCTCTCTCTTTCTCTCTAATGGACTGTGCTTTGGCATATACAAATCATTTGCATATGTCATACCAAAAGCTGGTGGCTGGAAACTGCTGTCCTAAGCTGGAAACCCTGAGGATAGTGGAAAGTTTCCTTTTTTCCTTTAAAAGTTGCCTTTGTTAGGATCGATTCTTGTGGTAACCCTGCTTAGATTCATGTGGAAGTAAAATAAAATGCCTCTGTGGAATGGGTGGGACAGAAGAAGCTAAAGAAGTGCTTCTCTGTTAAGTAATTTATATGGTAATGGTTTCTGGACAGGAAATACGTCAAGAGCAGACCAAGAAACTTGCTACTTTTAAAGGGATGTAGAAGAGAGAGAGTTACCCAATGGCAAGTACTTGTTTACATTAGAGTTGAGAGATTAATTTCAATATGATTTCCTTATTAATTTTATTTAGGCTGCCTGTTTAAGTTGATTCTCACTGACCATATCCTGGCTTGCTGTATAGGTAACTGGCAAGAGCATCATCAACTCATGAACCAAAGAATCCAGCTTGCTGGCTGGACAGACATATGGAGCTCCACAGAAGATGTGAAAGTAACGCAAATACTTCAGTAGAAAAGAGGGGTTCTTCACCACACCCCAAAATGTACTTGCTTGAAGCAGGCGTTGTCAAATTAATTTCTTTTTCCTTCACTTGTAATGTGGAAGGTGCTGACTGGCAGCCCTGGAAATTAAGTCCTCTATTTCTCCACAGGACAGGTATAGCAAGGGCGGCAGCAATGCAAGCTTCCCCACATTGTCCTGCCAATGTTCCTCAACCCAGTTCTGAAGAGATCACTTCTGGAGGTGAGTGGGTGGAAGAGTCTCTGTCCATGCAGTTATTGCTGCCAGGCAGTGGTTCTCGCAGGACAGGCTGTTGGATGGAGACTGCCCCCTTGTCTTGAATGAACCATCAGACTCTGAGATAATCACTCGATGTATCGTAAAGCGTCATGGGCTGGATTCGTTGAGGTTGCATCATTCTGCTTGACTGCTGTCACATTTTGATATTTCTTTGTGGTTGGATGGCACCTTTGCATTTTTCTTTTTTTTTTTTTTTTTCTTTTTGCACTGTTTTGTTTTCAGAGACTTTGTCAATGCTTTATGTACATGTCTACAAAGTAGCATGCAGATAACTGAATGCAGTCTGATTGTAAGTGTGATACAAAAAAGCAGTTATGGGTGGCAGCCGTGTGTGCAAGAGGAGCTTTAGAGCACTAGACCAGGAGGCATGCTTTGAAATGCACTGAAAATTGATAAGAAAGTGTACATTGGTTTCCAGTATCTAAATGAACTATTAGGTTTCTCTTGTAAAGCCATATCTTAACGTTTTCTCTTGTCATAATTACTATGTAATTTAGATATTAACACCAATTAATCTGGTAAACTAATGTTCTTTTTTAGATTATTTTACAATTAATGAAATCTGCCTATCTAAAGTTAGACATGCAACATTCTGCGCTGTATGAAAGTAATGGGTATGCATTGTGGTTACAATAGATAGTTGTCATCTAAACCAGAAGATATGTGATAAATTATATGTGGGGAATTAATATGCCTGATGTGAGTTTTCAGAACGAAAATAATCAGTGCTCACAAGTTGGCAAATTAATTCTCATATATATTCCTGGATTTATTTAAGTACTACATGCTTTAAATACAGCAAGGAGTATTCTTGTTTCAGGCAAATTTACATTGCCTTAATACAGAAATACAATTGAGAAATTAGAAACAAAGGCTTAGCAAAGCTGTTAGGTCATGGTGAATTATTTTTCTAGCTTCTGATGCTTGCTTGTCATTTGTAGCTGAGGCCTGTAAGTCTGTTCAACTCTGCTGCTCTGGGTGTTTGTACACAGGTACAATAACAAAGCAATGTAGTGAAATTCCATAGTTGTATGGATTGAGCATCATTTGTGACTGATTCCACAAGATCAACAATAAGAAGCATTAATTTTCCTATCCAGAATAGACTTCCTGAAAGGATTTCTTGCCTTTTTAATGTTAAAGGATATGAATCAGAAGCGTATTCATTCCAGACAAAGCTAAAGCAGTGCCTGACTTCTTTTTTTTTCAGGGTAGCAAGAGATACAGGATTTTGTTCATAATTAAAATGAGTGGTCAAATCCATTTGGGAAGTAATTTGGGACCAATCCATAAATTAGTTTTAACTGAAGAACTGTTTGAGGATCCTTGTCATGACAGTGCATGGCATTAGGTAGTATTAGTGTTAGGTATATTTGCTGTTAAATCTGTATTAAGTAATATTTGTATGCTGCCAATAAATCATGTGGACTTGCTTTTTCAGCTCTTTTGGATGAGTGCAGATTACTAACTTCTTACTGTCACTGGCAAAGCCAGAGACTACAAACACAAAAGATTGGTCAAAGAGGCAGTCTTCTTCACAGGATATATGTTCATACCATGTCCTCTTTTGGTCTTTGTATGCTTTCTATGAATTCTAATTAATACAGAGTCTGATTTTCCTACATTTTTGCATTGGATAATGATGGAGCATACTTGTAAAACAAGGTACTACCCAGACCATCCTAGATTGTTCAAAAAGAAGTGTTTATTTGATGCTCTTAGAAATGCTCAGGTGTCAGCACTGGGCTTCTAAAAATAAATGATTGAGATGCAGCAGAAAAAAATTCCTTCTAACCAAAACTTTCTTTGGCATCTGTAAGTAAAAAGGGAGACTGAAGTTCCAAAGTTACTGGAAATGAAAGCTCATTTTGAGGCTGTGCAACTGTTTTGTAGATGTACCAGGTAGTTATCACAGGCTCCTAAGGTGCCACCATTTTGTAGTATTGTTGTCTTAGGAAGGAATTTGCCACCTGCCTCTACAGGTTTCATGAATGACCCTCCATTCAACTCTAGGTTGGCAGTTTTAGTCCAGCCAAGTTCATTAGTGACTGGGATATTATTATTAGTCCACAGCTTTGTAAGAGTTCATACGAAAAATGTTTGTTTGTATATTTACTTGGTTCCTCGTAGTCTGCAGTGTTACTATGGCATCTGTAAAGGTTCAGATATTGACACACATGGAACTCATTGCAGAATCATTGCTGATGCTGTGAACTTTTACAGGGCAGGAAATTAAGGCAACCCAACCCTGCCTGATACTTTGGATACCCCTGTAATGCTAATACTAAGGAAATACATATTTATAGCAGTCTCTGTACGTGGAACAAACAAGCAAATATTCCACGAAATCCCAAAACACAATTTCTCCCATTTAATTATTTTGAGTGCCTGAGAAATCGAGGCCCACTGAAATTGCTTTTCAGAATGTCACCTTTAATCTTGTAGTAGAGTATTTGAACTCAGACCTTGAAAACACTTTAACAGAGACAGTACTGCAGGCACAGGATAAGGTATGCAGACAAAACTGAAAAGTTGATGCAGAATGTAAATTTTCTTTCAGAGGCCTTGTGAGAATGTCACCTGATTATCTCATCATCACAAATACAATGCATGTACCTGTCATCCCCCATAAAAACCTAGCTTGCAAATGAGTTGAGCTTTCATAAAAGGCAAACTTTCAGATGACCCACAGAAGCCCATGGAAAGCAGGCTTGGTTTTGTTGTTCTATTCCTGGGAAGACTAGTGAGAGCTAACAGCACAGGAGTATTGAGGTTGGGATCTAAATTTTCAGTAGAGGTTGGGTTTTTTTCTACTTTATATGCAGGTATGGCAAATTGAAGGTTAACCCTGGAATTGTGAAATTTTGAGGGATACTGTTTGCAATTTCTCTCAGGCTCATCAGCTCTACATTTGGAGTTCATACATCATTTCTCCTGCGCTTTAATGATTGTTGTATCAGGAAGCTGTGGAGTTTTGAGGCCACTTTTTTGCTTGATCAAATGCTTACACTCTTTTAGGGAGATGAGGCAAGTTAGGAACTAATTTTTATGAAATAACGTAAGAATATGCTTCAGGAAAAAGAAAACAAAATATTTTAAAGGACAGATAAATCTTAATAAGCATTTTAATAAAAATTAAGGAATTGATTAAAATTTATAAGGAATGAAAAAGAGCTCTGCAGAGCCCAGTGATTAAATTCCAAGGAAACAATCTGGATTTCCATGTGGAAAAAAATTCAAGATGTTAGATGGAATCTTAGGGCAAAGATGGCTGGAATTTAGACAGTTTGCTGTAACTTTGTTTACCAGAATCTATCTGTGGGGGTGTGTGTAGAGTGCTGAATGTCACAGTGACATTTGTATTGCTCTGTGGCTTGTCAAAAGTAAAAAAAGCTTATTTTTCTAATTAAGTGGGAGAGAAGGATATAATGTATTCTGGCCATTTGTGATTAGGGTAGGGGAGAACAAGGTCCTGTTTGTTCTCTGGGGTGGTAGCAGTAGAGAGAAATTTTGAATGAAAACATTGATTCAGGATAACAGGTTTTGGGTTTGGGTTGTGGTGTTTTGGGGGTTTTTTAGCTTTTTTTTTTGTGGGGGTTTTGGGTGGGGGTTCTGTGGGGTTTTTTTGAAAAGTCCAAGATTTTTGTATTACACCAACATAATTTTTTGAGGAAGGAGTCTCAGTGCTAGCTTGATTAATTTTGTAGGAGTTCTTCAGTGAAGGCTGGCTGTTTATGTCAGGGGCAACATGATGGGGACAGCATTCTACAACTTCCAGAACCCTGAGAAAGCATTAAAAAAAAATCCATGTAAGTGGAAAGTTTAAATATAAAGGGTTTTTCAATTGTGGGGATTTTTTTATTTGGGTTCCTTTGTTTTTGCTTGTTTGGTTTAAACTGAGGCTTGGCTGCCCAGTTCTGAGTAGCTGGGACTGTTTGAAGGTTTGTTTGTAAGAAGTTGATTCAAGGTTGTGTCCTGCCCAGTGGCTGTTGGCTTGTGCTGTGTCTGATGGGGCAGAGGACATGGAAGACCTTTGTGGAAGCTGCTGCTAAGTTAACGCCAAAGCTACTGCTTTCCCCCTGCCTTCTCCATTGCTTCTCAGCTAAATGCTTGTGCAGAAGAAAAGTGTTATGGTTGTGTACTTCGCCTGTCCTAGTATTATAAAGTTGAGAGTTCAGTGACTGTGCCAATTCTACTGCGGACTTGGTCCCTCTACCTTTGAACCTCATCATAAATGTCTAGGGATTTCTTGTTCGGAATAAACTCCGCTGCTGTGGGTGGTGCAAGTGTGTATTTTCTTTTAGCTTGTAGAGGAGTATGACACCAGTTCAGAGCAGATCTCGTGCTGGCTTTGAGCTGAACACTTCTGAGGAACACATGGAAAAAGAAGCTGCAAGATAAATTGACTTGTGCAAGTAATACGATTTTTCAGTCCACGGTGCTTCTGGTTTCACACTGATAGGGACTATTATTTTCTAGTATTTCCCTCATGATCATATTTTTCTTCCTTAATACGTCTACTACTTTGTGCTGTTAGCTGGGTTATATAGGGTCTGTGTGCTGAAACTAATTATAAGGAGGTTGTGCTGTAGAGGTCTGTTCCATGCGTTGACCTCAGCCATTGACTATTTTCACAGGAACAGGACATGAATGAATAAAACATTACAGTTTTTGTTAGGTGCAGAAAGATTCTTCTCCGTTTCCAGGATCAGTTTTGTAGCATCAACATGTAACAGAAACAGCTGAAGGACTCTTTCGGACAGCTAGCTGTGCAACTGCATGGGGATGGGAGTGAAGGAGTGGTTTGGAACAGTAGAAACCAAGCCACTGTAAAACAAACCCCAAAACTCTCCCATCCTGGAAAAAATTATAAACAGTGCTAGCCAGCAGATCTATTTCTCATCTGACTGAGGCTTACAGCTCATGTTAGGTTTTTTGTTGTAGAATAGATCTTATTTAGCGTCATCCACACAAAGTGTGGGACCAGTTACACTGTGCTTCATCTGGGCAGCCAAGTAGGTCTTTTTCTTTCTTTTCATGACCCAAGTAAAACTAATTACTCACTCTTTTTTTTTTTTGCAAGATCCAGTACTGTGCTAGAAGGCAAAGAGTACTGTGGTATAAAGCCAAACACTTCACTGAAATCAGAATTACTAATTTCAGCTAACAAAAGGTTTCTATGGGTTGTGTCTAAGCCTGAGTGTAATCTAAATGTCACCTCAAAATATGTGATGAATAGCGGGAAGGGGAAGGAAAGTGAATCTGTACTAGTAAAACTATAGGGTATACTTATTTAGGGTCACCTTATGTTTTGGCTAGTTCCATAGAGGTGGAAAATCCTAATCATGCCAGGAACATGCACAGCCATGCTTTTGGTAGAAATAGGAAAAGAAGAAGGAAAAACAAAAACAACCCAAAAACTTAGGAGTATTCTTGAGAAAGCATCAGATGCAGACAACTCTGGCTATATGTACTGCGTCTGCTCTGACCCAGAACAGAACAGCTGTTGTCCTTCCATGTAAACTGATGCCTTCAAAGGTTACATTTTACAGAAAAATGAGACTTTGATGGTGGGAATGGGTACACATAACAGGACAGGCTGATCCACTAAAGCTCTACTTTTGCTCTCTATATATTTAAAAGGTATATATCTATTTGCAATATATGCTTTTTTTTTCCTTTCCTCAAATTAGAATTAGGTCTTGCATTTAAAATTAAATGTTTTCTCTTTGATATGTCTCTTTCAAACCTGATTGAGGGAAACAGCATGTTCTTTTACTGAAACATAGGCTGCTGTGCCATGTGTCTCCTATTTTGGATGCCTTAGGTTTGTTATGGGTTGCTGTGGTAATAAGCTAAATAAATAGACCTGTAGTAGCAATTTTGAAGATAGAAAGTTAGTGTGCACACATCTGTTGTCTATATTTGACACACCATGCACAGACTCCTCCTAGCCTTCCCAATAAGCCTTTTGTAGGTATCTCTCTCCAGTGTAGTTAACCTGACTGTGGTTCTGTGACTGTAACCATAATATTCTGAATATAAAAGGAAAGTTCTTTTAGCTGTTCAGTTTTCTCCCCCTCCTCTTTTTATGTAGACTCTCTTAGTCTCTTCAGGTGAAGTGCTCCTATATTGAGGATCTAAAGTTTTAAATCTTGCTTGTGGTAGCATCTGCTTTTTGAAGTTTTCTAGAATTGGGAAGGACATGGCAGTAAATATGTGCACATGAATGATTCCACACCGACGTCCCTGCTCCCCACTGAACTGTTCTTGCTGGCAGATGGCTCTGTAGGGACTTTTGCCAGCAAGTTCAAGTCAGAATAGCCTCTAGGAGCAACTGTACTGGTCAAGATACTGGGCAGTCTTTCCTTCTCGCTGAGCTCAGCAGAACCAGGCTACCAGTGAACCTGCTCTATAATTTTCGACTTTATTTCATATTTTTCTCTCAGTAAGCACTGTAGCTCCAGAGGAAAGTGTTTAGCTCCCCATGTGAGTTGTCAAAAGTAAAAAAATATGAAATTAACTGATTGTTAAAAAATAAATGCCTGGAGGAGTGGGCTTCCAGTCTTAATGCCTCTCTGAAACAGCAGAGATACTTTTTAAAATTTAAGCTTTAACATAATATCTCTGTTCAAAGCAAATATTCCTTTTGAAACATAAACTCTATTAAGAGTTTTGCAGGTTGGAATAATTTTCATGATGCCAATAAATGCTGCTCTGTAGCACTACTCTCAGTGCCATAGTAGTTCTGAATATAACCCAGATTGAATGAATTCATATCTATTTAATGATTAATGGTTTCTTTTTGTGCCAAAATAGTAGACATTGATTCTGTGGATGAGAATTCCTGTTTTTATGTCAGATTCTGTTTGAATTTATATTTCTTATTCTTTTTTAGTTTGTTCCAAATCCTCCCCTGAACACTTGCATCTGCCTGACCTCTAATACTGTGGATTAAAGAAAAAAGCAGAACTCCAGATGGTCCACTTCACAGAATGAGGGCACCTTTATTTGAAAGGGATTTAAGTATGAAACCTGTCATATGAGTTAAAAATCCAACAAAGAAAATAAACAGTCTTAATCAGCAGTCCTTAAAAATTATTTATGCCATTTCAGACATCCACAAGTGGTAGCATGATATTGCATTTCCAACTTTTAAAGATCTTGAATTTCTCACAGGTTATCAGAGAGCTATCTGAACTGTCTAACTAAATGTCTTAGAAGCCTGTGTACTGTTGTTGGATAGCCCATACTTCATCTGATCTCTTTTCTAATTTCTATGCTATCATGCTATGAAGAAGTGGGGTTTGGTGTCTGGTCGTCGGTGAGTGGTTATAGAATATAGCAGAGGTCGGTCTCACGTGTGCCCCTCATGGACCAAAGCAAATGTCTTACAGTAATGTTTTGATGGGTATCTTCTGAACCTCAGTACTCTGAATTCTGGGACTTTCTTTGTGTGCCACTGGGCTTGGAAGAAATGCTTGATGGAAGGAGATTACTGGACAAAAGCACCAGTGAAAATACTGCTCTTATTCCCATTTTATGTGGTTGTGGTAATAATTGCAAGGTATCAGAATTGATGGGTGACTTTAAAAGGTGGGTTTTTTACATGAAAGAGGATTTGTACCAAGAAGATAGCAAGCATGCTGATACCATAAGAAAGAAAAAATTTCTGTTGACTTCCATAATGTAGCAGCTTAGTTGACAGTGTTATTCAATTTTCTGCCATAAATCATGATCAGATGTGTATCTTCCTTGTTATTTATACTGTGGTAGCTGAGAGTCACTAGGCACAGCTGGTTCTGTAAACAGATGAGAAGGAGGTGGTTTCTGCCCAGACAAATGCTGGTGTTAAGTATGAGATGAGATAATGTGAGGATATATTAAAGCAGGGGGGACATGAGGTCATGGTGACTGTGCTGGTCAGCACAAGAAGCAGCTGTAATATCAACCTGACTGCAAAGTGTCTTTTTTTGATGACAGTCCATTTGTTACAGTGCCCTGAGGAATATGGGTTGGTTTAGCTGTGTTCAGAGTTCAAGTTAGATTGAGCAGATCTTCCAGTCTCTCGAAACATTCTTCATGTTGAAAATATTCTCATGTGGCCCTTAATAACTAATTTCTGCAAAAATCAATGGAATAATGATGATTAACACTGTAATAACTGGCTGACTAACTGTACTTGTTGTGTGACAGTCTCCTTGGACACCCTAGAGCTCCAGCCATTACTCCAAAAACATAAGACAAGCTAAAGAACTTTGTTGGTTTCCAGAAAACTACTAAACAATGTTACTTCTGATCTCTGACATGCTGGTTCTCCCTTCACCCATGCAGCGAAATGTGTTGAAATGCACCTGAGGGTTCCTCAAAAATCTGTAATATAAATATGCAGAAAGAGGGAATCATCTTGTTTAGACAAACTTAGAGGACTTCAAGTACATGAGAGAGTCCGAAGTGATGTAATCTTAGTATAAGTAGATTAGACCTGGGTGGGTTTTATTTAAAAGATACGCACTGTAAAAATCTGTAACTGTATTGTGTAGCTTGAATGTAGTGAGATAAATCTATATGCCTTGTGATGGGGAGCTGACATGCCCTAAGTGCTCTGCCTGTCCGGAAATGGTCCTTGGCGAGGTAATGGCCTGATGGTGCAGGCATCAGGAGAGAGCCAAGTGTTTCCCCAAGTGGCTTTGCAGTGGAGATGTTAAGATACTTGCTTGTGCGCTTCCAGACTCCAGGCAGATTTAGGCTCTCCCTCTCTCTCCTTGATGGGATGATAAGCCATAACTGATTTTTAACTTATTTTCAGAGATGTTTTAAGGCACGCTCAGTTTTTCCTAGCTAAACTGCATTTGAATTGTGTTCAGCCGATATCAGCAACAGATGTCAAGTATCACTAAGTAATGAACAGTCATTTATGAGAAAGGCAAGAATACTCACTCTTTCTGTAATTTTGGCCAAATAAGTCTTTTACTCTCTGTTTTTCAAAATAATTTTGCATCTTTACTATTAGTGAAATATTAGGTTATAGCTAATGTATGAATTGCTGTGGGACTGAATGCAATTATTTGGAACATGTCTTGCTCTGGTTTACTTTTAATACATTTTTCACCTATTATTAAATGTTAAAATAAAAAATAAGAGAATTACAAGTAGTGCCATAAATCAATATGTGTCCTGAACTGCAGAGCAAATCATTTTTATAAGAGGACAAGCCCCTGTGTTTATAATAAATCAAGTTCATTATCTTTTGAGCTTCCTGATTAAAGTAATTAGTCATTTATGCTGATACGTATCTATTGGTGAATACATTGCTTTGTTTCACTAATATTGAATCCTAAATTGTTTTGTAAGGGTCAGTGGTTATAATCAGCTGCACATTGTAATGTAAATTTGTTGTTTTGTTGGTGGGGAAGTAGTCTCCTCTAATCCAGATTGATACACCAATCAAATCTCCTGCAGTTAGAACAAACTGCTCTTAAGACTGTAACATGAAAACTAATTTAAAATGCCAGCTAGGACATAACAGGTGGAATTGGGTAAGGAGTCAGTATGGACTGATGCTTAGTGCTGAGGAGAGGGTCTCCAAGTTAGCAAGAGTGACTGCCCCTCAGGAAGGCTTGTTCTGTGTCTTTCCCCACTTCTACAACTGCCGTGCTAATACCTTCCTGTTCCCACAAGCAGCTGCAGAGAGGACTGGTTAACGCCACTCACAAAATCTTTGAAAATTTGGGGGCTGCATAGGCTTTTATAACTGTAAAATACTGCTGCTACCTGAGGGGCTTTGGTTTGGAAGGTGAATTCCTCTTTCCAGTTAGTCATAAAACACGGGGCTTCACCAAGGTAAAATTGTGCTATGGAAAAGCGTGTGTGAAATCAGACTTCTCCCTGCTCTGCTTTAGATGTTCTGGTAGTATTGCTCTGTTCAGGGGTAGGGTCAAGCATAACTTCTTTTTCCTGTGAAAACTCTATGTGCATCTAGAATGTGATGGTTTCTCATCCAGGTATCAGTTTTGACAAATAAGTACTTGGCATCATTTCCACTAAAGTTGCCTTCAGTCTGGAATAAATTCATACATTGAAGACAAAAGATGGTGATTCCCTGAAGGAGTTCAGAAGTCACCTGAATTGTTTTTTGGACATTAGCTGGGTATGCCTCTGCTCATAGGTAGAACTAAGTAGGATGAGCCAAGTGATTTCAGTGTAAATCTAGCTTTTCCTCTCACAGCATTTATGTTTTTATCAGTACTGCTTTCCCAGAGAGGGTGCTCCCAAGAAGCTTAATGCTTGTGAGCCATTCCTATTTAATCTTCCCTCCCTAAATGTGATAGAAATTTTGTTTCCAAAATAAGTGACTTATTACTTAAGGGCTTTCAGTAAGGAAGAAGTTGAAAGTAGTTGAAAATGGAGTATGACCTATTGCTGTCTCCTTCAGCCCCATGCTTTTACCGTGCCTTCCCTTGTTCCACAGACTGTAAACCCAAACCAATTCCCCCTGTCTTTCAATTGCTGGTTTGCAGTTACTGCAGACACTGTCAAGAAGCAGCAAATGGATTAAGCTGCTCTTCTGATCAACGTCCTTCCTGTGAAAAGCATCACCTGATATATATATATATAAGTTGATGTTACAATAAGGGAATTGTATGTGGTCTTTTCAAGTTGTGCACACCCAGTGAGCCACTATACTGACTGCTTGCTAAGGTATTCTGAGCATCGTTCCAAATTCTGTCCCATACCAGGAGGTAAAGTATCTTTCTCCATCCTGTACAGGGAGTATTGGCACCTAACATTAATGCTTGAAAGCCATAAGAGCACAAGTAAGTTTCTTTGGATGCTGCAGCTGTGATGTTTATAAAGAACTGAACTGTTTTTGATCTTTTCTAGTTGTACTAATAGCAAAACTTTCACTGATTGAGAACTGATCACAAAGTGTTACAGGATCTTGTGTAGATGTAACATTAGTAAAGGACTCAATGATCTACTTTGACTAAAACTTTCCTTATATTTAAAGTAAGTAATTTTGTTTCTGTGTAAAATTCCAATTCAAGGGTAATTATTACTCTCCAAATACTTTAATGTCATATTCTATTACATTCTTTATTTAGAGTTAAAATAAGGGAAACCACCTCATCAGTTACTTTGGGCACCTGCTGTGCAAACTAATAATGCCATGCTAATCTAAAAAGGAGCGTCAGTCACATTGGAATTCCAGTATAACAGGAAGGAGACAATTGAAAGGGGGAAATATGATGAACGAGGGCTATTTTGTACTATGCTGTTTTAAAATCTACAGTCAAATACATCAAGAATGGAAGGTGTGTTTTTAAGGAGGTACAGGTTTGTCTACAAGAATGTTCTGTGAATTATAATTGTAAAATGTTAATAATAAAATGTTACTGTAGGTGCTTTTTTCTTTTAGCTTATACTCCATTGAGTAATAGTGTATAGGGTGAGGATTTGAGATACTTGTCTTAGAAAGAAGGGTAGTTGTGACTAAATGCAGGTTAACACATGAGCCCTGGCCTTTTTTCCTTTTTTCCCCTGTTGTTAGTGATGAACACTGAGCAATTTCACAGGGAAGCTCAAATGTGCATTAGAGAAAGACTTTGCATATACGAGGACAAAGAAAATAGGTATTTTTCAGAGATTCTGTACTAAGCATTTTAGTATTGTCCATAGTATAAAAAAACCACCACAGGCAGGCTGAAAGAAGTCCTCTAAAAGGATGGACATTGTCATTTGAAAAGAAAATAGGTACTCGTGACTGTTCACCACCTGGGTATTAATGCAGCCAATTACTGTGTCCTGCCTTTCAAGCATTATTACGTTAGAGCAAGAACAGAGCCAATATTGTATTTTATATGACCTTTCTAATGCTATATATACACATATAGATTTGTGTTATTTGTCTCTTTGATTCACCAAATGTTTCTTATTTGTGGCTCAAGGCATTTATTTATTGCAAGGTTTCAAGCTGTGGTAAGCAAGGTCATAGATTAAGAATTGATTTCCACAGTTACTCTAGCATACAAACTAAATTTCTCTTGGTTGGTTATAAAAACTACAGCTGGGCATAAATTCAGCTTTTCAACATTGTCTTGAAAATTAATGTTAAAGCAAATGAGAAAAAACTTTATGTATTGCATGCTTAATTTAGGCCTCCAGCTAAAACCTAAGGAAAGCAAATTGGTTTTAGGCTGCAAGCTTCCAAGTAAAACCATGCAAGTACTGTTTTTACTTGGAAGCTTGAAATAAGAACCTTCTTATTTCACTTGTTCTTTTTTTTTGTTTTGTTATTATTTTGTCTTACTCTTTTAATCAGATTCTCTGTACAGTTTTTGGCAAATCATGTTTTGATCAATATGCTGATTAGTTCCTTGGTTTTGTTATATGATCCTAGAGTCATCGCTAATTACAATAAGGATGTGGGTTTTGAAATGGAACATAGTTTCTATAGATAGTTCTACTAGAAATAAAAAAATCTGCTATTTTGTTAGTGTTGTCTCTAATATGAAAGACAACATCTTGTTAAACTGTAGGAATATTTAGACTGAAAACTGAAAATTCACTAAAATCAAGATGGTAGGCTTTGGGGATGTGTTTAAGGTGTTCTTTGTGTGTTGTGGGCTTTTGTTTTGCTCTTTTTAAAGGTGTGCTTTGTGCTGGTAATGATGATAGAACTGCACTGTGCGCAGCAATCAATTTGTGTAAATGTCAGAGATGTGTAGTCTCTGATGAATCTTTGCTGCAATACACAGATTCCTAATAACTATATAATAAATTTTAGGTTACAGAAATTGGCTTCTTAGACACATATTTAAAGAAAATATTTCTGATATAATACCCTGCTCCTGCTTTCCATTTTTGAATTGGTGGGCCTAGAGCAGAAACTGTAATATGTAGTATATATTTTCAGATCATAAGCAACATCATCAGGTGGATTGATAACTATTAGCGTGGCCTTTACTGTTCCTGCATGAGTCAGAGTTACTGTTTCTGCCATTAGCGAAGGAACCAAATTGCAGAATTATTTTTCTAAGATAACAGACAGTATTGTGTTTGCCTGATGGGACTTGCTGGTTTGCAGTGCACAGTTAGAATCATAGAATATCCTGAGTTAGAAGGGACCAATAAGGATCATCAAGTCCAACTCCTAGCTCCACGCAGGGCCAGCCGAGTGAGGTACAGATCATGTTGTAACTCAAAGCACTGGCCGCACGAAGAGACTACTGCGTCAAATGTTTTGTGGTACTCTGCAAACCAAAACAGAGGCTGAATTGCCTACCCTCTTGCGTGCTAGTGCACAAAATAGCTTTCTTTGTAGTAGTCACAATATGTATGTGAAGGAAAACAATAGGAAAGCCAAGTGCTGTGTGTGATGAGGGCAGTAAAAAAGTTTGGCAGTTAAAACGGGTATGGAGATATTTGAAAATGTTTTGGAGGAATGAAGTTGCAAAATTCATCTGTTGGTACTGATTCTTATCTCCTCCCTGAACTGGATTTTTTCAGGTTTAGAGTACATGGATCTCCTTTCATGGCTGTTCCCAGCAAGTCATTTTGTTAGCAGCTGATCTTATTTTATCAAAATCTTGATTTGGGGCTTATTGTTAGGTACTGAAAACAGAGGACTTTGTCAGTGTTTAAAATGCCTGTGTCCGAAACAAACTTCCTTTTGACTCCTTAAGATTTGCATATGGAGGTACCTTAAAAAAAAAAAAGTGGCTTTGTGGTGAAATGAGGGGAATCTGTTCGACTCAGACTTCCTCTGAATAATAACACAGCCTTGCTGAAAGCCTTGTTAGGAAGGAATTATGATTATCAAGTCTGGTAGTCAGAAAGGCTTCTTGTTAGGGTATTACTGCAGGACTAACTCAAGCATGGTTATGCCTGACTGAATACAAGATTTCTACCCGTTTCCAAAATGTAGATTTCTTTTTTGAAAAGCACTTAAATATGTATGAAGAATCTTGGACTGATTCATTAACTTTGAATAAATTCCTATGACAAATGAGGGAAATGAAGAGAAAGCAAAAATAGCTAGTTGAGCAGGAGTTCTTCTGTGAGACTGGCTGCCTGCAGCGCCACAGGACTAGTACAACTACATGGGCGATAATTCATTGTAGATCCACCTGACAGTAAAATGTGAGGAGCAGAACCTTTTCAGAAGTAGATCTGGGAGCAGCCTCCTCTGTATTGATGCAGCAGTACAGATTTTCAGATTCTTTCTCTT
>VZTU01030331.1:220605-334289 GCA_013400835.1 Zapornia atra
GCATTTAATGTTTTTACAAATGCGATTTTAATGGCATAATTCACTGATAGTTTAGCTTCTGATGTTTTCAGATAAAAATAAGTCAAAGACTACTAATAAACCATAAAAAGTTTAAGAGCTATATGCTAAGTTAGAAGGTGTGTATGAATGACAAGCAGTCATTTTGGTATTATAGTCAGAGTACAGCAGATAGTTTTGCACTATAGTAAATCTGAGTTACTTTATATTGGTTCTTATCTTCATCTAGAAATAAATTTGTAAATAGACAGGGGAGAGCAAAGAATGATGGTTGTTCTTTTTGGACAAAGCTTTTTGGTGGCTTGCATTTGAAATGCATAGAGGGCACTTATGAAAAGTAATGCTAACTTCCAACCACTGCAAATATTAACAAATACTGCGGAAGTCATCCTGAACGTGATTATGAAATTGCAGTGCTCATCAGCACATTGCCAGTATTTAACTGACAATTAATGTCTTTGGTGTGGGTTTTCACTTGGTGAAGGGGATATAGTGAGTTTTTTAAGGTAAGGTGGTTTGAAATGTAAATGTGAAAAACCTCAACCCAGGAGTCCTAGGGAAAAGACAGAAATATGACTTGCCAGTGTTCTCTAGATGTTTGCTGTAAATCAGTGTTTAGATGAGATCTTCAGTGGTGGCAGATATGATCTAGAGATAAATTTACCTATTCTCTATTCAAGCACCACAGTCATTGTTCATATAATTTAAAAAGTCTTGAGCATCTAAAATTCATAAGCCAGAAAATGGAGAATGATCAAGAGCTTGAAAATATTTTCTGCAGTGGCCCTTGCATTTTAATACTTTTGCAAGAACATCTGTACAAGATACTAATTTTAGTAGGTTTTAGGGGTCACATCTAAAGTACATGTATATTCCTACATGACTTCACTTAGAAATTGCCCTCGACTAATAATTGCCCATGTCTACTTGATATAATTGCTCATGTCTACTTGCCACCCAGCTTGTAAAGCAAGTTGTAATGAACTTCATTTAGTAGAGCTTTTTAAGGAAACTGAAATGTAAGAGATGGGAAATATTTAAATGCGATTATATAAAAATACACTTTGCACTGATCTGTTGTTCAAAGATGTGGCTTACTGCATGTCACTCCATTTCTTTTATAAGTTGTATGCATATCCTGGTAATTCTTTGCTGCTTATGCTGAATCTTTGCAAGTAGTGAGATGCATCAGTTCGATGCGGGTGTAAGCATCGTAGCTCTATAGCTTTTGGAACTTATACTAAAGATATGACGATGGTCTACATACCCAGGGGACTTGCCTCATTGCTACCAAAAGGGTACTGTGGACTTGATTCAGATTCACCATTTATTAAAAATACTGCTATAAATGGTACAAATATCAGTAGAAAGAAAACTGTCACGAGTAGAATGCATGCAGATACACACCTGCATGAGTAAGTAACTTGAATGGATTGCTGCTGTCTGGAGTAGATTCACGTAATGACAAATGCCTTCATAAAAAGAACTGCTTTGATACAGTACTTCATCTTTCTGAATTTCAAAGCTCTGCAAATTTAAATATAAGCATGCGTAAATAAGCATTGAAACCATCCTGGCATGTATAATAGATATCACGCCCTCCCCCTTAGTATTTGTGTGTATTTGCTTTTGTAAGGCTTTTGATGAAAAGTGAAAGATACAAATTAAAATGGAGAATATATTTCCACATGGATCCATGTATAACATCTCTTTGATGTTATACAGACCTGGGATGAGGGGTTGATAGTTCGGGCTGCTCTGCTTTGAATACCAATAATTATATAAAAAGGGTTCTTTAACTTCCTCTCCTTATGTCCTGATGATACAAGTACAGTTTTTCTCTGAAATAGAGCATTTTATGTTATGCTTGTGTGAGTTGGGGTTTTTTTTTTCTTTTTCCTTAGCACTTTTTCCTTGGGAAGATACCCTCAAAAGGGACAGTGCACCTCTTCTCTAGATCCGCTAGACTGATTTTGTGGGATCCATTTTAAATGTTCCTGACTGAAGCAGTTAATACTTCTTAAAACCCTGCTTCAACAAGCATTCTGTTGAACTGTTCTTGGTGAAGGGTAAACATTAATCTGTGTTGGATCTCTTCAACAGCTGTACAATGGGTTTTCATACTAAGGAATTTTCCAGGTACTTAATTATTTCAGTGGCTTAGATCAGGACTGAACTATCAGCACCTCCCTGGTAATTCTAAAAATAGTTCTTATTTCCTTGGGGTTAGGAGTAGGAGGGAGGAAACTCAATGGAAGTGAATATAGGAGCTAGAAAAATCTGAGCTGCAGCTTGTGACTTACACTGTTGTAAGTCTGGGAATATCCACTGAGGAAGTATTTTTCTGCTGATGAAAGCGATTGGGAGAACAAGGTGCTTGCTTGCTTACAGGGTCAACAGTTTTGTTCCTTTGTTCCTGCTTTAAAAGTTATCCTTAGATGAGGAGAATTTTCACCACTTGTTTGTCTTGAATTTCTTTTTTTTTTTAGGGAAAGCTATAAGGAAGCTTGTGCGTGAGGCGACTCTGGTGGCATCTAGAATCCTCAGATTTCCTTGACTGAATCCATCTGGGTTTAGCCCTAAATATAGTAGACAAGCTGCACTGCTTGCACTGATAAATTATATCTTCCAAATGATAGACCAAGGTACAGTCATGTATACTAACCATTTTTGATCTCATTTGACTCTCTGTTGTTTTTTGAGTAGTTGTGACAGTATGGTTTGTCCCCATTGTTGTGGACTATCTTTTCATCAGCACTCTCAAAAAATAAATGATTCAAAGAGACTTCTGGCCTGGCTCTGGCATTTTATGTTGCCAGCTCCTTACGAGTCTGCAGCTTGGTGGGAAGCAGCCTTTCCTGAGATTTACAAACTTGCCTTCAGTGGCAGGTAGACAGTGGGACTATTGGAAGCACAGCTTTATTTGGAAAAGAAAAAAGAAAACCTAAACCAAAACTCCACTTCCTTTTTGACATTTATTTTCAGTTTGCTTTGTATGCTCAGCAGTCAGTAAATGGAAACAGCCTATGTTCTCACAAAGCATAGATTTTGATTATAAAGTAACAGCTGTATCATCAAAAAGAAAAAATAGATCAATAAAGCCCTATTCTAAATCATAGTTAATAATTAGGTTTCTTCATATCTGCTTTGAGATCTCAGCTAGCTATTGGAATGAGCAAGCAATTTCAGTGCCACCTGGCCTGCTTTCTGTGGTCAGAACTTCTCTTTACTATTGTTTTAGATGAGACAATTTTCCTGGCTCCTGCCTGTGTTTATTTTGAACCGCTGGGGGGGATAACAGAGATGGTGTTGGTTCATATTTAAAAGTTTAGTTTCCAATAAGATATATTGCTCTACTTGGGTCATCCATGACATCTAAAAAATAAGACTGATTAAGCATTTTAAAAAATTGTCTTATTTGAGTGTGCTATTGTCTGATATTAATCCAGAAGCTATTAAAATTTTGTGCAGAAGCTATTAAAGTTGTGCAGAAGCTATTAAAATTTTGATTTTTACATGGTTTAGCTATTGATTTGGAGGACTTCAAAACTGTCTTTTCTTCTGGCCAGAAATGGGGAAGAGTGCTTCCTGTGTGTGTCATTGTGGTTCCTCTGTGGTGCATGTTGGCCTGCGGCTGTTCGCTGCTTCCTCCTACAAATGTTGAGCTTTATCCTTATTTTGGTTTTGTGCCAGGTACAAAACCTGCCTGTTGCATCTCCTTAGTGCACAAAGTTCTTGGGAGAACATCTGGGTTCAGGAATGGATGGGTGCAAGCTCAGATTAGCCGGCATATTTGGCCCCTTGTGAATGCTAGGGCTTGCTAAGGGAAAGCCTGTACCAGCCATAGCCTAAATGATCAGCTGACCACAATAAAGATGTCTGTAGGTCACACACAAGTTGAGAGTTGCATGTGGGTTTGATGTTGATACATAAAACTTGTTTTCTGCTGTCTGACAAAAGACTATTAGATTTAAAGGATAAATCCCACTGGCTACAGGTGGTTCTCCTGTTGAATGTAATTCTTTCAAAACATAGGTACTTGTTGAGACATTAATGAAAGGCTGTTATAATTCTCCTGTTTAAGTAGTACAATGCAGCAAATAATTGAAGAATACGTCTGTCTTTTCAACTGACAGAAACAGGTCACACCTTTGGCACACAGGTAATCGGTGATTTTCTGTACATATCATTAGTAGAACAGGAAGATGAGTACATCTGTGTTTCCTGGGTTGTGATAGTATCTATGATGACATTCAGCTGGCCTGTAGTGGTCTGTGTCAAATGCTTGCCCTCCTTGTCCACCACCAGTGTTTTTGTGTTGAGTTTATCTATTGTATATCTTTCTAGTCAGTGTTTGGCAGGTCAAAGCACTCGGGTCATGTAAATTAATTCACTTCGCTTTAGGACATTCTGCTGTTATTTAATGGTGGTTCTGAACAGAAAGGGCCTTGAGAAAGATTCCTCTGTGTGGGCACCACATTGGAATAATAGGGAGTGGGCAAAGAAAAAAAGCTAACCATATAGGCTTTGGTGTAAAGCTCTGGAATTTCATGCCTGCCATGGAAGTGCTAGATGTGGACAATTTATCCTCCAGCCTCTGATGAAAGAAAAGAGAGGATGGCTCAGGCTCTCCTTTAACCACACATTGCAGCAAGACTAGGGTTGTTGTGTGATGGCAGATTTCTGTTAGTATAGATAGTACTATGACAGTGGTTTAACATTGAAGATAATTTAAAATTTAGCTTATAAATGAAAGAGTTTTAATAGCCACTGATTAAGAGTTTAGAAATACCTGAGATGCAGAGACCATTTTAATGTTAAATGAAGTCAAGTACCCAAAAGTTAGGAAAAATTGGAAATTTGCTAATGTTGTTTTTGTCAGCTGCTTTTGTATTCAGCTGTATAATTACAAGCTAATTTTACTTTAGCTTCAGTTACTCAATAAAGTAATTAAATGTATAAAAAGCTATCTTGAAAAATAGTAATGGCAAATGAGCTGCTTCTACTGTTGTTTTTGAGAGCTTGCCCCAAAGGTTTTCCCTTTATTTGAAAGATTTTCATAAATAACTAAACTTCTCTAATAAAACTCAAGGTGCTCCAGCTAGATAATGGCTTGAGTTAGTGCATGGTGATATACAGATAATCTCACTAACTCCAGTGTTTCTGCACAAATGGCTGAGGTTGAAAATAATTGGAAGCAAGTAGGAGAGGATGCAGATCTGAAGTGGAAGAAGTTTTTGGGCAGGACTGCTTTGCACACAAAACATAAGGCAATTTGTATTTTCAAATATTAAAAAGGATTCTATTCTGATCAATTGTTTTATTAATAGTCGTGTATTTAATACAGAAGGTAAATCTGATCCATTTAGAAAGAGCAGTCCGTGTAGTCCCTGGTCTCTGCAACCAATGGACCTAATGGATTTGCTGTATAGATGAAATGGTGCAGAGTGGGAAATATGGTGGTAGATAAGGGAGAGAACCAGGAAAAAGCAGCTCTTTAAATCTCATTGAAATTCCTGGCAAGAGCATGGATTTGACACAACAGAGGGTTTCCAAATGAGGCTTCAGTTCCTCACACCAACAGGCCAGCAACAGGACTGTTGTTATTCTGCTCTGTTCTATATGAGGAGTGAATATAATACAGTGTTGCCTGGTGTTTGTAGTGGTTCATTGTATCTCACTGCATTCCCGTCTAAAACCAGAGCACACGTGGCCAGCAGCTTAAGCCATGGTTCTTCAGCAGCAGCATACTGATGGGAACTTTTATGTATGCTCAGCACTATAACATCATTGAATGCTTGCTGGCTGCATGGCTATTTAACGCTGCTCTAGCTGCTTCTGACAAGTTGATGTACTGGCACATCAGGATCCTGTATTGGTACATCATAGGGAGACAGGATGATCGGTAACCGTGTTTTCTTGCAGGGCAGTGGTTATAAATACACTTCAGGAGGAGATAACTTCTTAGCCTTCTCTTCTTGCTCTTTTGAAAGATATTTTCACTTTTCTGTATTATGGGGCTGGTGCTAATGTGAGCAGTCTCATACTGCCTAATCAAAGACTGCAAAAATATGATGTGCTGCCATGTATTTCATTATGCAGTGCTATGGTTTTTGCCATTTAAGTGTACAAGCTTAATAACTAAGTATGCACCATACCCCTGTTAGAAAAGTTAAAAGTGAAATACTTGCAATTGCCTTGGGAAAATAGCTAGTTCTGACCTTTTATGGAAACATAGAAAAGCTTGTATGCAATACTAGTATCAATTATTTTATTTTAGTACTTTTATTTCTTTATCTATTTGTGTAGTGATGCCATTAGTGAGTTTACATTGGGGCATCAGTTAATGAGGATAGGTTTAATTATTAGCTTAAAGAAAAGCCATCTGCCACTTAGTAAATGGGAAAAGTCATTATTAAAGAATTAATATAATGACTAGGTAGCATGCTTGCTCTTCAAAGTTTTAAATACTTTGTGAACAAAAATTAAGTGGCAGTCACCTTCAGTAGCTCACACTGTATCCTTAATCTGAACAGGTATGCTGATTTCTGTCTTCAGAAGTTTTGTAGAGTCTTTCCATGTCCCTGTGTAGCATGTACTCTGGACATAGTCTAGCTCAGACTAAAATCTGAAAAAGTACGAAGCTGATGCTATTTTATTTAGTAGTTGTTTCTAAACCCTCTTATTTAAACCCACTTTGCAACTTTGTCATCTGTTTTTGGTCAGTATAATTTAGATTGCTTGCTTTCATAGTCTTAGTTGTTAATATATTGCTGCTGGATTACTCTGCAATGGGAACACATTTATTTTCTGATTAATGCAGTGATTTAGACTATAACACGTGGTTGATAAACATGTAATACAGTAAATATATTGAAAGGTACAAATAGCAAAAGTGAAAACAGAGCGCAAAACCAACCCAGAAGCCCTCCCCCAACCTAAAAATGAGGAAATCTCAGATGGACTCTTCTCCATTTCCTAAATAAAATCAATGCATCCTTTCACAGGTTAAAAAAAGGTCTGATTCTGGAAATGGGTGTTCAGCTGTCACTGAGCGACACTTCCTAATGCTATCAGAATACAGGGAATATATAAGGGAAAAGCTGCTATAAAGCCTTAAGGATTATTAAAGGAGATCTGTGTTCTTGTTGTTTTTCTGGGGTTTTTTTTGTTCACAAGGACCCTTAGTTTTCCTGTCAGAGTTAGCAAAGTCCCATGGGAGGAAAGGCTCCTGTGGTGTACCAGCTGGGGCTCCTTGCAGCATCCCCTACCACTTTATTTATGGTGCAGCTTTGGCACCAGTATTTGTTGTAACCACACTGTTCTTCGGACGCTCTCATTGAAGTCAAGCTGTTATAACACCTGGTGTCAGCATGTGGAAGAAGAGGGGGGAAAAAAGCCACAAAAAATGTGGGTGTGGAGAAATTAGAAGCCTATCACTGCACTGGGCAGTGTGTCTGCTCGCTGCTTTGTTTGTGCTGCAGTTGCAGCAGAAGGGAAGCTCGGTGTGGTTATTGATGTCTCTTGAGTACTACAAATTCTTATCTTTCTTTCCTATCTGTTGTTTAATTCTTAATTATTTGTAATAAAATATTCAGCTATCTAGTTGACAGAATAATACTTAGCTGATCTGGTTTCCTTACAAACAACCTGAAACCAGTCCTAAACGTCCTCATAGGCAGATATCACAGTTGCATTGCTCACTGCATTTTTTAGCAGATCATTTCATTTATTTCCTGTTGATATGACCAATAATATATTGGGTTTTAATCCAGCTTGTAGAAAGCTATTCGATAAATAAATGTGTTATCTAGGAAAACGAGCATAATTTTTAATAGCTTGGGGAAACTGCTATGTTGTGAAACACTTTTATCAAAACTTTATTAGGCACGGACCTCTTAAGGAAACAGATATAAGGCAGGGAAAGAAAAGACTGCTGTGGAGACTTAGTTTGATTAAAATGTTTTGGTAAAGAATCCTTAATTATTTTAAAGAAAGCCACAGTAGGGTCTTTTCTCCTGTGCTGATAAGAAACTGGGAAGTTTTCATATTACATTCAAATGTGTGATGTGAAATGAATTAGTTATTAGTTATATCTCCTTGGGGCATATGCACTATAAATAGCTTTTCCACGTCTATTGCTTTATTCTGCTCTGCACTGTATTGTCAGATAGCAAACCAGAGTAAAAATGTCTCCAATCACTTCACTCTGAAGCAATGCCTTCCATACATACAATTTGGCTTTTGCAGACCAAGGTTTATTTTTTATGGTACATGAGCAAATGGAGGACTCCTTGCTTCACCCACCCCTAGTTTTTCAGAATCCCAGAAAAAAACCCCACCTGTTGTTTTTATCACCTGTGTTTGTTGTCAACAACAGCAGGAAAGGGGAATCCAGGTTTAATTATTGAAGCTATACCACCAGTAAGGGTGGCTAAAGGCTTTTTAGTTAGGGTTGTGAAAAGCCTTTACTGTGAAGCCAGCTATTGGCTGTATTTGCTTTATGTTTTGTCATAACGGCAAATACAAGGGATCTGGGACCATAATTAGTTCGCAGCTTTGGCCTTTGAAAAGGCATCTTATTATAAACCCAGAAAACCATGGTGTTTTCTGTGGTGTGTGAACTATGGCATGTTGTTCGTTTAGAGTTTTCCTTTGTACCATTAACACTTACCCTGTCTTTACACTAGTGAACCCCATGTGCTGCCCAGGATAGCTCCAGGGAGATTTCCTTTATTTGCAGTTACCAGAATCTGAGGCTGTTGAAATTGTCATGAGTTTAATTCTTTCAAAAATCATATAAATACTGGATTATACCCTATTCATTACTCTTTCACCTTCCAGAAAAGAGATGAACTTCAGACTCTCAAGGAAGTGATCACCTAAGGAATCTGTATCTTCACGTTGATGTTTATAAAAGCTATAGCTCTTTTCTCAATATTGAAAATAACAGCGTCAACAACATTTATCACCACAATTTTGACCAGTTCTTTGGAGTTTTTTTAGGTCTTCCAGGAATATTCATAGTTGTGATAGTGTACAGACTACATCAGTGAAGGATACAGTGGCAAACTCTGCCACCCAGACAGATGCCTCGGCAGGCTGGCTGCTTGTACTGCAAGCCAGAGTTGGGAGCATCTGGTGGAGGGTCTCAGTGTGTAAGGTAGCGGCAGCAGGCTTGCCTTCTCAGTTGGGTAGCAGCACCTTCACACAACATGAAGTACATTTAGGGGGAGTTTGAGAGTCAGTTGCACAAGGAGGGTGACATCCCCAGAAAGTCAGCTTCTGCCCTGTGGCTTCCAGGATTGTGCAGTCCTGGATAATGTATTGCTTTTCAGTCCTTTTGGTGCAGACACAGCTTACAGGTCTATACTAGTTGTGTACATCTCAGAGAACAGTAATGCCTGTTCTCAAATACTGAGTCACTTCCAATTCAGTAAATTCTATGATTCTATGTGGCCTGTAGATATTTATATGACAAAAAATAAAAATTGGTGCTATTTCTGTGTTGAAAGGCAAGATTTCTGAGTCAGAAGTGCCTTGACTTAAAGTCAGCCAATTCTGACTAAATTCCGTTTGAGGTGGACCCAAATTCTGACTGAATCTGTGGAAGGTCACGGGCTGTAGATGTGCATGGGTTCTTAGCTGATTCCCTGAGTGTGTGCTGAGGTATGTGTGAAGCTGCCTTGCGAGTGTCCACCTTGTTTGTTAATGCTGTAAAAGACAGGGATAAAATGGCAGGAGGAGGGGCAGCGCTTTTCTTTGCACTGCCTATACTGAGACAACCTGGGAACTGAGAGAATTTGGTTTCAGACTTAGCCCAGCACACTTTGAAGCCACTGTATCCAGTTTTCCTTTCTACCACCTTAGAGGCAAAGCTGGATCAGGACCTTTGGTGTCCCTGCTGTCAGCTGGGCTGCCACCCTGGGTAGTGATGGACAATCTGTGATACCACCACAGCAGGCTCCAAGCATATCCCGTACCAAATGCTCCCCCAACCATTCCACACCAATTGTACTAGCATTCATCTTGCTCTGTGTCCCTGGTCTCACTGGACTGTGGCACTTGGTGGCATAACAATATGTCTTTCTGTATCAGTATTTTGAGGTTTGTATTACTACCAGGCAGCTGGGACCCAAGAGCTGAGTCAGGGAGAGGGTAGAGAAGATGAAGGCTGGCCCTTGAGTAAATAGCAGCAGGTTGGGGAGATAAGCAACTGTGCTTAGCTACATTAATGAGCAACACACTTGTTCATTTGGTGGCATCAATAAAATGGCCTATGTCAAAATGCTCTATTGCTTTATGGCAGCTGCAAATTTTCCACTGGAGTGAAAAATAGTAAGTACAGGTTTAAAATGTATTTTAATATATTTAACATTTTCATGTATTATGGCATATTTTAACTTGCTTGAGTGATCTTGCATGCTGCCTTGGAGGGATAGATCATAAATACAATTATTATTATCCTTTATGCCAAAATGACATTGACATTGGTCGAGATTCTCATGTGAACTGAATAGCATAGCTACAGTGAAGGAAAAGGACAGATTTGGTACCTTCTGTTTAAGTTGTCAAGGTTGGCTGAATTCTCAGTTAATTTGAAATCCTGCTTTATGGCCTCTATTACACAGGTTTCTGCCCCCTCCTTGAAGTATCTCTTCTGGAGTGGCAGAATGTAACCATAAATGTTGCTTTTTGTTGATATTTTTTGGCTTTTTAGTATGTGGGTTTGGTTTTGTTCTTTTTAAAGTAACAAGCTGTGTTGCTTTGTAGAATTTCAGGGAGGTCTTTCTACTTCTTTTTTGCTTGTAACATAAGTCTTTAGCACTGGATGAAAAAGCAGGCGATTCAATTTTAAAATGCAAGCACAGTCCTCATTTTCTGTGGCTGGCAAACTTTCCCTTTTATCCCTCAGCCAACTTCTATCCAGTCCACTGGTTCTCTTCCTCTGTGTCATGCTTGCTAACTTTTGCCGATTAATTTTTTATGAGAGATACTATTAAAATGATTTTAGAGATTCACATAAATTATCTCAGTAGCTTTCACTTGCTCTTTGTTGTTGTGAAGAATGTACTAATATTTCTCCAGTGCAGGCTGTATTCTCTAAATCAGTACCGAGTGTTTTTCTAATTTGTGCATTAAGTATTTTCAACTTGATTTTTTTAATGAAATAAAATATTGTGTGTTATGTAAACTTTAATCATGGGTAAAGAGAAGCAGAGAAAGTGTGTCACTCTTTGTTTTATCATTTGCACAACTACTAAATCTTCCAAAAACAAACTCAGCTGAGCCCTGCCTGCCTGGAGCAGGCCCGGTAGCTCGTGTGCCACTGATGTGCCTTCCTGAGATGCGATCCTTTTTCTTTGAACAGCACAAACCTGTGAAATGAGGCTTTGCTGTTTCCCTGCCTCTTCACTTTGTTTCCACCAGAAAAGAGTAGATGGAGCCTCCCTTTGTACTTCTAGGTATCTAGCTATCAATGGAATGCTAGAACCTGAGCAGGAATTTATACTCACACAGGAGGAAATTATGGAATCAGTGGTTGTGTTTGGTGCATATTTCTCTCTTTCAAGTCAGCTGAAAAGACTATTTGCAGTGCCCCAATGTTTTGCTGTAAATGACTAGAGCAGACAATTCACCTAACCCAGGCTCTAAAGCTGGTCATAACTGCAGTATTGAAAACAAGAAGATAACAGGTTGTGTGTCAACAGCCTGCTCAGTCCTAAACTAGTAAAATATTTACGTCTGGGGTTTCTAAGATAATGATTATTGCATTTGAGAGCGTCCTTTACCTTTTCAAGAGTTGCTGAAAATGGCATTTGTAATGTGCTAAGCTGTGCCTACAAACCTAAGATGTGAGTTAGCCTGCTATTTTGTTCTGCAAAACAGAGTGTATATTAATATCTAAAAGTCTTCTGCAGGGCAGAGCCTCCTGGAATATTTTAACATCTGTTTGTCTTCCAGTAAAATCTTAGAAAGTTTTTATTGTGAATAAATTGATTCTGCTTTGCTGCAATTTCATTTTAAGGGACTAGGTATTATGTTTGGAAGAAATGACTTCAGGCCAAATTTGCCATGTGAGTTTTTATTATGTAAGAACCATGTATCTTGCAGCTCACTTTTGAGCTGCCAAACTGAACAGAAACCGAACCTTGGTTACTTTCTTAATGTAGCTTGAAAGCATTGTGGTTTATTGAAGGGTTTTCCAACATTTATGATTGGTAGGTAGTGCATGTATAGGTATGAAGGTTAATTAAATCAAGAGGTGAAGTTTGTAGAACCGGGAATGCTTCATTAAGCCCTGTGTGAATTAACATGTACAATCTGTTCACAATACCCCAAGTGCCATTCACTGAGACAGTGTAATTACAGCTTACACACAGTTTCATTAGTTTGTGTTTCTTCTACTGTGGTTGACATGTATGTTGTCTTCAGTGAAACCCTGGAATAGAGGAGGGACTGCTCGCTGGTGGGCATCTGAGCATGCTGACATTCAGCAAATCATTTCTCCTTTGGGTTCTAAAATGTCTTATCCCAGATGTAATTAAGCTTGTAATTCATCAACTGACACTTTTTTTTTTCCCCCTCAAATTCTACATCTAGCTGAAAACTAGTGAAATGGCTGCTCCTGTACCTTTTCTTTCTTTAACCAGATTGCAAACAATAATTATCTTTCCACATTGCTAGGACTTTATTTTTTGTTCAGGTTGTTTTTTATTTCTGGCAGAATATGATGACAACTTAAGGGTGCAGTCTTTAAGACAAATCTCTCTTTTATGGGCATGTTGTTTAGGTAACTACAAAATCTGTGTGGCTGTGAAGATACAGGGACTTTAGTTAAAATTTAACTGTATAGGTTCTCAAGAGTTTCTTTTAATAACAACTTCTGTTACCAAGAACTGTGAATGCACTTAGATAGACTGAAGCGTTATCTCCAGTCCAGACAAATTTGCACCTCTCTGTATGCATTTAGTCGATTCTTAGTGAAGGACTGTTAAAGCTCCAGTTATGATCTCTGTGAGTCACAGACTAAATGCATACATAAAAATCATGGAAATTCATGTGAACATACTCAATATTGACCTTGTGATAAGTCCCACAGGCCCATTCAGGTGAGAGAAATTAAAGATGAGGAAGCATTTGAAGGCACAGGTCTGTAGTCAGAAAAGCAATATTAATGAGGTTAATAAAGAGATTAGTGAGAAGGAATGAATGATGAGCTTTATTACAAATTGATCTGTATATTATTTCTTTATCATAGAGTCATAGAATGGTTTGGTTTGGAAGGGACCTCAAAGATCACCTAGTCCCAACCCTCCTGCCATGGGCAGGGATACCCTCCACTTGCCCAGGTTGCCCAAACCCCCTTCCAACCTGGCCTTGAACACTGCCAGGGAAGGGGTAGCCACAGCTGCTCTGGGCAGCCTGTGCCAGAGCCTCACCACCCTCACAGGGAAGGATTTCTTCCTAATATTGAAGCTAAATTGATCCTACTTCAGTTTAAGGCCATTATTAAAAAAAAACCCAAACCAACCCACAACAACTTGCATGTGTTGCTAGACTGATCTAAGAGCATACATCTGCGATGTAACAAGTAGCAGTAGAACCAACCTGGTTGTCCTCTTGTCCTATTAACATCTTTAAATATGCTCAGAAAGTTTAAGTTTAGAACTACTACAGTAAGAGAGGATGTGTTATGTCCATGCCATATGGTATGCCAGCTCTGCAAACAATGGCAGGACTCAGAGTGTTAGTGATATGCTGTTACTCTGAAAATAGAGAAGCTTAGGGCCATCTCCAGAACCGTTTTACCCTTTCTTGCCTATTGTATTTTCTGGTGTCTCATAAAGTAGTATTAAAGTATTTCACAGAAAGTATCAGCCTAAATTTTCTAATATCAGGAATTATAGTGTTTTGTTTTGAGATGACATCATAAACTGGTATCTGTGTTAGGCTTTTGGTAGCATATATCTTCTGATTTAAGTGAGTGCCAGTATTATATAATAAATTTCATGTAAGACCATTCCACAGGAAAATTAGCAATACAACATGTATGAAATTATACATGGACTTAATTTAGATATTACCAGTATATAAATTATTGCACAGACCTTGGCTGATATAACTTCAGAAACCTGCCAAAACCACCTTAAATAATCTGTCAGTATTTTAGAAGTACCATGTTTTGGGGCAGAATTTCCAACCTTTGAGCACATAATGAAGAATTCTAGGAAAGCAGGGACCTAAAAGGTCATGCCTTTGTACCACGTGAGTCCAGAAGCGGGTCTCGGTGCTGCTGCAAAGCACAGACTGCATGGCAGGTGGACTGTGAGGAGAAAAATCTACCATGACAGCTCTGTTTTTAGGCATGGTGCTTTGTGAATTTACAAATTGGTAGACAACTGAATATTAGCTTTAGGATGACACATTATATATGTATAAAAATATTTGGCCTTTGAAGTGAAGGATTACATTGAATTTGGGTTGTCTTCTATTTGGGTCAGTAAAACATACATCATTCTGAAGAGCAGTTAGTTGTGTCTTGTCAAAATAAAAGCTCTTGTGTTATTTATTCACTTCAGTGCCAGAAGAGTGTATGATGCCTTATAGGTGATTAAAATGAACATGCCACCAGAATCTTATAAGTTAGACAGTGCACAGCAAGGGGTGTTGAAAAAAAGGCAGAGAAGTGCAGAAAGCATGAGGGTTACAGTGGCAAAAGCTCATGAAAATGCTTTCATATACCAATAAAAGCTTTCACTTATGCCTCACATATGTTGCCTCACTGCATGTTGCCTATGTGTCTTGCTGGTTATTTGATTTTTGGTTTTGTTAACATATTCTACTCGCAGACTTTGGTCCTGATACTGTTTCCCTTGAAGTCCCTGGAAAGAACTCCTAGTGATTTAAACAGTGTTGGATCAATCTCAGTAAACCAAGGCTGTTGAGATGTGGTAATGAAGAAGCCGGTGCTTCAAACTTTTTAAACAGAAGTATTTTGTTGGACTGAATAATGAAGCACCCTGTAATTCTTGTTGTTTCTGCAGTACGTGTAATGTACAAAAACAATGCATGAACCCAATATGTTCGTTCTTCCCATTAGCATCCCACTTACCTCTAAGTCCGTATCGTTTGTCCAGAACACTGCTTTGGTTTCTACAATGTTGAGATCATTGTTGTGAGGATATGGAATTGGTTTGGGTTTTGTTGTTGTTTTTTAAGTAATCTTTCTGTTCCAGTTAGTAAACTTTTGTCACAGTTAGTGCTAACTGTGGATAAGTGCACAACTGCATGTATCTCACTTAAATCCTATTGATTTTATAGTAGATTCCTAAATACTTAGTGTTGTACATTGTTATTACTAGCTTTAAGTGTAATGGGGTTTTTAATTTAATGAGGTTTTCATTATCTTTGTATCATAAGAAAATTGCAAATAATTTCTTTTGCACAAATTGTTGCTTTATCATATTTTAATGTTATGCCTCCAGTATTATGCCTCTTGCTTGTGTCCCATCTATTCACTTTTATGCTTGTTCTGTTTCTGCCATAGCCTTTTCAGCAGTATTCTCATTTCTTGTGAGTTTACATATAATGTTTAATTGTTCTAAAGGGTTCCCATCAGCTTGATGTGAATTTTGATATATTTTAAAAGTTGAAAATTCATGTGCTATGCATTTACAGAACATATTCTCAAATGCACGGGGCAAACAGGATATGTATACATTTCAGGCTGTAAAATGTAGGGAGAGGTGCAGATGACTTTGATTTTTGTGCCCAAGTAGCAAATGATTGAGTCTGCCTTGTAGCACATTCATTTTGCATTTTAAACTGTATGTGAAAGAGAAACACAAAAGTGGAAGAAAACTTTCTTTTTCTGTAGAGATCCTAGTATTTTCTGTTAGATTTTTAGGTAGAAATTTCTTAACTATTCAGATACACAAATATGCAGACAGACAACTCATCACAGCTGCCAATATATCTGACTCAAATTTTTAAGCCCCATTTCTTTGTGTCTTTTATGCACCTTCAAAAACTACATCACTGACAATCTGGTGGGTGGAATACACCTAAGCAGTACTGAACAATACAAAAACATTCAGTGTCTCAAATGGAAACAGATGCTTATTAAAATGTAATGAAATTTATTCACCTGTTTATGTGAGTGCTGCACATGTTTGATGGGTATAACTATTTATTAAACAGCTTGCCCATGTGTTGCCAAACAGTGGATTAAATTCCAGTAAGTCTGCTTAAGTAGCCCTGTGCTCATGAATATGACATTTAGTCTATTTACACCTTTCCAACTGGGTTAAAATGTCAAAAAGATGTATTTTTGTAATATAAGTACCTCAATTCTTTTTGACATTATTTTCTGTAGCTCTTTTTATATGCATATCTTTCTTTTATATTATCATCATGATGGTATTAATTTGGATGTGCAAATTAGCTCTTCATGATGCTGTCATGTCAGCATCTGGATTCAAGATGTGCTGTTTCATGAGCATCACATCCTATTGCGTTTCATCATAGAGTCCCCTTTTCCTAATCTAATTATTCATAAGGAACCTTGGGGATTGTGCTAATGGGCATCTGAAGCTATAAAGAGTAATGAAAGTGGTTGTGTTACTGCTATGCAATTAAGAGTATATAGAATACCATTCATATAATTAAATTCTGAATTTTTACCACTCTTTTTCTCCTTTATAGTACATTAATTATTTCTCTGGAGTTAAAAATAATACTAATGGAGTTTAAGAGCTTTTTACAAGGGTTGTAGCATTTATAGTCACAATAGGATTTGCCCTTTGTTTTTAAAGGCCTTCAGCAAATAGGTAGCTGGTTGTATGAGATTATTTTTATGGATTTTTCATCTTGTATGTGAAAAGCTGGAGGATGTTTCCGATGGAGGCTGAATTTGAACTGCTGGGAAACTGAGGGGGGATGTGCTGTGTGTGTTTCCTGTTTAATATTACTGGTTTGATTGGGCGCAGAACACATTATGCTGCTGCTGCTGGTAACGTGTACCAGCAGTCATTGCAATTTGTAAGTTCAGCATGACCTTTGGTCTGGGTTCAGTTTTCTGTCTTTGTTCATTTGGAGTAAGTGTTTTGATGAATGGAGATAAAGTATTTAGATCACCTAGTCAATATGTTTTCTGCTAATAATTCCATATTAATAAGTGCTGATGGTTAGTATCTTTAAGGTCTACTGACAATCTGATTGAAATCAATGGCAGTTTTGCCTCATTTAGTTGAATGGAAGCAAGAATGGGTCTTTAAACAGCAGAAAATTATAAACGCCAATTGCTGTTCGTGTGTCATTCAGTAAGAACGAGAGGGTTTTATGGTGCTGTCACGCTGAAAAAAATCCTTTTCTTTTTTAATAACAAAGCTGCATTTAGCTGAAGTAATCCCTAGGTAGCCTGTTAGAGGTGTTCCAGCTTTGTTATTCCCAACAATAGGGAATGTGGCCACTCGCTGATTCTACTTAAGTGGTTGCTACTGCTCAAAATAGCTTCAGAGACTGCCGTGCTGCTGACATTCTGCTGCAGACATTCTGCATTAACCTAGTTATTTGAATTTTCATGTGAAATTCCAACTTTAATGCTGTGGAGTATATGATATTAAAGATGTGCAGTTCCTTTTTCCAGAACACTGGTGACAGCCATGATGTTGCATGGCAGTGAAGAGGCCAGGACTTGTGAAAGCACCTTCTCCATCTTTCATCATACAGAGTTGGTTGGGAACTTGTACTATCTTCTGGACTGCATTCCTTTTCTTAACCATAAAAATCCCACTGCAATGTTAAAATTGCTTATCTCTATAGTAGCTTAATACAAAACCAAGTAGTAGCTTCATAAAACAACTCTTCCAGGACATCATCATAGTTTTCTCTCCAGGTATCCACCAGGAGAAATGAGCTGTGAAGTTTGAATGAGAGTTTAATAGGTTCAGGTCCTGTCTGACCAAACGACAGAATGTCAGAGGGGGACTGACAGCTTCTCTCTAATCACTGCTATAAAAGCAAAAGGAGAGAAGAAAGAGGGTGGAAAGTGCACAGAAAACACGTTCTCTCAGCTAGATTTCCAGATTGCTTGGGGCTTTAAAGGTCAAAACCAACACCTAAGGTTAGTACCTCCTTAATTACTAGGAGACAATCTTGAAAGCACAGGAAGAGCATGCTTGTGGCATTATTCAGACAGCAAGCATCCACACTCCACATGAGTTCATGCTTTAAAATATTCTTAAAGTACAGCAGTATATAGGTAGGTCATTAATCTGCCCTTACAGTGGCAAATAACTTTTGCCTCCAAGACAAAATGTCATATTCATCTTACTGTCTGTATGTGGTGGTTTGGCCCTGGCTAGAGGCCAAATACCCACCAAGCCACTCACTCACTCCCCCTTTCAGCTGAAAAGGGAAGAAAATATATATTAGGATGCTTAGTACTTGAGATAAGGACAGAGGGATCACTCTGCAATTAGTGCAATGGGCAAAACAGACTCAGCACAGAAGAAAAAAAAAAAAAGTGATTTATTACTACTACAACTATACACCCATTGAGTGACTCGGAGTCGAGATACTAAGCGGCCAGGTCTTAGAGCACCTTCCCCCCCACCCCTCCCCTTCCTAGCAAACTTAACCTTCATCATGATTTTACTCCCTTCTATCCCCCCAACATGGCGCGGGGAGGGGCAGGGAATGGGCAGTGGGGTTCCGGCAATTCCTCACAAGCTGCTTTCCTTCTCCAGATCTTAACATTTTTCCCCTGCACCCCTCACCTTTTTGCACACTTGACTTTAATCATAAATTTGCTCGCCTTCTTCCCTCCCATTGCAGCACAAGGAGGGGCAGGGAATGGGGGGTTTTCAGTCTGTTCCGCCCAAGCTGTCTTCTGTCTCAGCTAGGGGGGGCATTCCACACACACACCCTTCCCCTGCAGCACTGTGGGGTCCCACCCATGCAAGAGTCATATCCACAAACTTCTGCAGCGTGTCCTCTCTAATGGGGAGGACGACTCCCTTCCATAGGGTACTGACATTCGGGCCCAGACTCCCCCAGCCTGGTTCCCTGCAAAGTCACAAGTTCCCCGGCAAACCTGCTGAGCCGTGGATCAATCCTTTCACAGGCCATAGATGTCTCTGCTCCCCATCCTCATCCATGGGCTGCGAAGGGGACACCTGCTCCACCATGGTCTTCACCATGAGCTGCAGGGGAAACTCTCTTTCTGCATTCTTTCCCTCCACGTCTCCTTTGGGCTTGGCCTTCGTGTCTGTGCAGCTTGCTACATCTCCTTACTCCCCTCTCTGATGGCAAAGTGCATCTGCCAGCAGGTTTTTTTTTTCTCCTATATGTGATTCCCAGAGGTGCTCTGACCAGCTCCGATTGGCTCTGCCCTGCTCAAAAGCATCAACTTTGGCCATGAATTGGCCCATGTTTACAGTCTGGGGCTTGCAGAAAACTGTAACTGCGGCTTACAAAAGCCATCTCAGCAGCACAGCTACACAAAACTGCAACACTGTACAAAATACTTGAGGTGCTTAGTCATTCTGGTGATCTGCAATCTCAGGTTAACACTGCCAGATTTCATACTGTGATTAAAGATTCTGATGTGGTGACTGGCAAATTTTCTAGCCAATTTCTGCAGTTGACCATCACTATTCCCATCTGCTCTTGTATAAAACTCCACATTGCTTTCACATACCTTCTAAGCATCTTCTGAGATAAGACATGTCTAAAAATCAGTAAATGAGAAAAGAAAACCTTCAATCCATTCAAACAACATTTTTTGTTTGTCTGATTGGGTTGATTGAAGTTTTTTTTACACTGGTAAATTTTGTATTTGTATATTTTTATTTTCCTCCGGTAATTTACGTCTTTCAACACTATTGTGGTTGCCTTAATTATCTGCACTGAGGTATTAAATACTGCCCAGTTGAAATAACATTCTCATTGGCTATTGTTGCTTTGTACTCTCGCTGTTACTTTTGCATGTTTGTTTTTCTACCTAAATATGAAAAGAATTGTTTAGAACACTTTAGAACAAGAAATGATCTGATTTTCTTGCCTAGTGTGCACGTATGTTTACTCATTCAAGTAATCCTGGTCAGTGGACAGTATTTCAGGGGGTATTTACCTAAAAAATTTAAATAAAGCAAGCACCTGCTTGAGCCTCACATGTGGTTAATCATTGCTTTCTTAGGCTTGACTTGTAATAATATACTCTTGTCCTTGCACTTCTTTTAATCATCCTTAAGTTCAATATTGTGCAAATCACATATTGAGGTTTGCTCCCAGTTTCCTTGTCAGATCAGTTTCTGTCTCTCCTTTTAAAGCAAATTTCCCCACACTAGTTCAAATCCCTTAGATCAAGAATATACACATTTAAAAAGATTATAATTTATTTTTGGGGCCTGTTTTTAATACTTTGCACTGTAAATGACATCCCAGTGGAGAATAATAATCATACAGATGTTTGAAAGCTCCTTCCTGCCGGGTATGGTAATTGAAGTCTATAAAGTGTCATCAGACTGCACGTTGTTTCTAATTAGTATAAGGCAGTTTCTCTTAGCTTGGTATAGTTTTCTGGCCTCTTCCCTTCATTATTTTACCAGCTGGCACGTAAATCTTGTCAGTTACTCAAAAAACAGATGAAAACCATGAGATTTGTCTGGCTGGTTCACAGTGTCTTTTTTTCCTTTATCAAAAATACTGACTTTTATATGATGCTGACTTTCTGAAGCTATCAGTAAGCTTTTCGCTCCAACTGACCAGGTGCTACTTTCTTGACAGACTTGTTTCTCCTGATGACAAGAAATCATTAGTGCAACAATAAAGACTTTTCTCATAATAGAGCCTTTATGATAATGATTCTCATTTGTCTGTTTTCTGAAAAAGGAAATTTTGGTGACTCCTTGATGGTTGAATGATTACAGAAGTCAGTTTCTCAGGGTATACTTGGAACAATCAACATTGTGATGAAAGTGGACAGAGAAAAGAATATCTTTTATTGAAAGGAGCTCAAAAATATGTGCAAAATCACTGGGAAAAGAACCTTTACTGCCTGTTTCAGCTTCCCCATGTGTGTGTGCCCTGATGCAGGTCAAATCCCAAGGCTCTTATTGAGGGTTGGATCATGCCTCGAAGACTGTACCTCCCTTTGGTAGGTTAGTTTACCCTAAAGTAGTGCCCCTGTATTTCCTCATGTGTTTCTGCAAGCTCTTTTGCCTTAAATAACCTGGGAGTTTATAAAACTTTAGAAGAGAGAGGTAAAGAATCTGCAGGCCCTGGCTGCTTTCTTCAGGCATCCATTCTAAGCATGGAAGACCAAAATAAGAGCTAGCTGCCTTTGGGATAAGAGTGTGTGGCAGGACTTAGGATGGGGTTTTTTTTTAAGATGAAATTTGTATTTCTCTCTTACATGTGGTGAATGCCTTGTCTGAATATTCAGGTAGCACACCCAAAATTTGTCGTGCTGCATTGCTTTACACAATTTCTTGTTGGTTCCAGTGGAATGACACTCCAATAATGTAGAAGTCTGCATTTTTCTTGGAAATTGAGAAGGTTCAAGAACACCTACATGAACAGCTAAGAGGCAATAATTTGTTGAGCTGATGTATATTCTAAGACTAAGATATAGAAGGGTGATTTTGATCCTCTCTGAGTGACAGCATCCTGATAGTACGATAACAATAATTGATTCACACTAGATCATCCAGTCAGTGCAAAGCATGTGTAGAAGCAAGCCTCTTTGTGCTCCTTGTACAAGCTCATAGGAGGCTATTAAACAAAAACATCATGTACTGAGCTGAGATGATGTTCCTAGCAAAGTGCATTGACATATTGCTTTCTGAAGTAAAAACTTACTTGCTTCTTTTCTGATAAGTGTTGCATCACTTAGGGATAACAACATGAAATAAAAAGATTGTTGCAGCGAGCCAGTTTTTTCCAGGGTGAAGAAATGGTGTCTGGGTCTGCATTTGTCCCCTTTGCTGCAGTGCCAGGTCTGATGGCAACAGCAAGCTGGTGCCAGGCCTGGGGAACACGATGTCTCTGTACTCAACCAGCCCTTGGCAAATTTTCCAGTACCTACTCTGTAATTCTGACTTGGGTAAAACTTTCCCCTTATCACGGTCCTTTGAACAACTAACCAGTGTGCTTCTGTACTGCTTTGCCTTCGAGAAACCTGTCAACACCTTTTCTCTTCATTCTGTCTTTAATGGATATGTCAGCATTGCTTAATGGAGGATGGTGAAAAGGTATGTTTTGTAGTTAGCTCTGAACGTGGCAGTGTGTCCTGACAGCAGCGATGTCTTGGGCACAGCATTGCACTGAGGTGGTTACACTGGCTCTGATGGCAGTTCAGTCAGTACTAGCTCAGAAACTCCTCTGCAGTGCTCTGCTGCAGTGCATAAATACACTGTCACACAAACAAAAGTTCAGAAGCATCTTGACTACATAGCCATCATTTATAATGCAGAGGGATTAAAATAGACTCGAGGCTTCCTTTGGCCTCATGGCTCAGACCTGCTGTACTGCAGCAAAGTCCAATCTGCTTCTAGAGAACAGCAATAACTACCATTAACACATATGTGCTTTAACAACCAGCAATGATTGTAAGGCAGAGCTTCATGGATATGGGGAGGGGGTTGGAAGCCTTGAACTCATTTCAAGGGCTTAGATGTCTAAATGTTATCTGTGTTGGCTGAAAATTCACAGCTCTTGAACTCTGTGGCTCAGGGAGACGTGGCCTTGGGGAGCTGCCTGCAGATTCATGAGCCATCGCCATACGCTTTGAAACCCCCCTGGTCTGGGGAGGCTCCAAAGAAAATTCCTCTAGGTCTATCTTTGTAGAGGAAACAGAAATCTGACCTACTGATATTTGTTTTTCCAGACTATTTTGTTTTTCACTTCTCAGTATTAGTGGTATGCTGGCAGAAGCTATATTTTGCATTTAACCTTTTGATGAAGGAAGAATGATTGTGCCTAGTGTTAAAATGTGATAGGCTTCAAGCTTTGAAGTCCAGCTCCTGTTGCGAGCGCACTGGGAACAGTCTGAGTTCCCACTTGCATTATTGTATTATTGGACTGGAAAAGGCTTTCAGGGCCCTTTTATGTAATTACTGGGTTACCCGTGTTGCTGCTACATTCCTCAGAGTGGGAAAAATTCTGAAATTGTCTGACTGGCAGACAGTTGCTGTTTTAGACACTGTCTGTAGCATTTGTAATATATGCTGATTTAGTCCTGTTATGTAATTGATGTCCTTTGGGAATATCCCAAAACAGGAATGCTTATTTTCCTGAGGCTGGTAAAAGTCTTTGAAGTTTCTTTATCAGACACAGACTGGGAAAAGGTGCATTGATTTTTAATGTCTTCTGTTCTTTAAGTAATTTTAAAAAATGAGTCGTTATAGAAACAGGATGCAGATAAACATGAGGGCAGATACATTTCATTGGGATTTGCACACTCCAGCAATATAGAATTCAGTCTTTCAGGGACAGAAATTCCTGATACAATAGGATGATTTTGCATGATCTTAATTTTAAGCACATGACTAATGCCATCTTTCCTCACATTTATTAAGCTGGATGCATGTATATATGCAGAGACAGAGGTGTGTGTATATATATATATATATAGTATCATAGAATATCCTGAGTTGGAAGGGACCCATGAGGATCATCAAGTCCAACTCCTGGCACCACACAGGGCCAGCCAAGTCAGAGCAGGTGACTGAGTGCATCCTCCAGATGCTTCTTGAACTGTGACCACTTCCCTGGGGAGCCTGTTCCAGTGCCTGACCACCCTCTCAGTAAAGAACCTCTTCCTTATATACAGACTAAACCTCTTCTGTTGCAGCTTCATACCATTCCCTCAGGTTCTATCACTGGTCACCAAAGAGGTGAGATTGACACCTGCCCCTTTGCTCCTCCCTGTCAGGAAGCCGTAGACCACGAGGAGGTCTCCCCTCAGCCTCCTCTTCTCCAGGCTGAACAAACCAAGAGACTTCAGTCTCTCCTCATAAGACTTTCCCTCCAGACCCTTCACCAGCCTCGCTGCCCTCCTCTAGACACTCTCCAATAGCTTAGTGTCCCTCTTGTACTGTGGCGCCCGAAACTGCACACAGTACTCAAGGTGAGGCTGCACCAGCACAGTGTAGAGTGGAACAGTCACCTCCATGGACTGGTTGGCAATACTGTGCTTGATGCATACCCATATATATTTTTATATATAAATGTATAAAAAAAGACTTTGACCTTTCATGAACAAAATTGTATGAGATGAGTTTTAGACCAATATAGAGTTGTGTATGCTCATATCAAACCATAAAGCAGTTGGGTTTATAGTTTAAGATAGTGAAGCTGATACAGAACAGTTGTCCTGTTAATTTTTAGACCAGCTTAGGAGCAGCCTTTGGTGTTCTATCAGTAGCAGCAGCCCATGTTAACACCAAAGAAATGTGATGTTTCTGGTCTTGGCATCATTACATCAACTTGTTGAAGAGATCTCAATGCAAGCAAGAGTTAATCGCATGATCTTTGGTTTAATTTACATGCTTAAGCCAGCCATACTACCTGGGTATTTCTGAAAGGTCACAAACACTGATTTCAAAGGACGCTTAGACTGGGTCTAATATATTATGGTGTGTGTGATCTTCATCAAAGAAGTATTAGGCACTCCCAGAAGTCCCACCGTTACATGATCTTGTGACAAACCCAGAGGCAAATTCAGAGTTGTCAGCTGAATTGCCTTTGGAGCCTGCCAAGCAAACAGATGCTAATGTTAGAAGAGTATCTACAGGGCTTGGCACAGAGCTCCCCTGACAGCCGTCGAGCCCTGTGTATGACCTTAGCTTGCTGGTCTGCTGCTGGGAGCCACAGAGGAGATGTCCAGTGATGTTTAAGTTAGTGCTGTATGTTCCTCATGATATTTGGATATAGTTTATTTGGATCCTGTAGTCAAAGTCACTGATCAGTAGCTTTAAACACTGCCATCTACCCTTGTGTGTCAAGACTGAGAAAAGCAAATGCAGTTTGTTGTTCTGGTGCTAGTTCTTCAGGCTTCAGAGCCCCTTGTACAGTGAGAAACCTCAGCTTTGCCAGTTGTAGCAGAAAACCCTAATATAATTTGACATAGCAGAGCGTGAGCGTTACTGGTCTACGTGCAACACCAATTCCTATGAGTTGCAGTCACTAAGTACATCTGCCTAAGTAAACTCAATGTTTGGGAGCTCTGGTACCAGGTGGCATGGAGGGGCCAGTGCCTGTGAGGGTGATGTTTTGTGCATGCTGCCTGTTGAGAAATGACCCCAGCTTGTGGTAATCCCTGAGCCAGGCCAAAGTGGTATTTGGGGGAGAGCAATTTATCACAGCCAAAAGCCCATCAAGGTTCACTTTTAGTAATTAGCAGTGTGACTTGCAGCACTGCAAAGCTCAAGAACAGCCTGGAGTCCTCCTTCGTTTGCCAGCACCAGTATGGCTGTTTGTGTCTCAGTTTTCCTCACCATCGCTCTACGCTTAAAGACTCTGGCTCTAGCCCAGCTCCTAGCTCCAGCCCTTCATGACTGTTACAATTATATCCCCCCTGCTTCACCCAAACGCCTGCTCACTGGGGCTATTTCTTCCTTGGCACATGGTATGGTGAGCCTTTGTTTGTCAGGGCTCTATCAGTATATTCGCTTAACAACATGCACGTTCATTTGAACTGAATGCAGGAACATTTAAGTCTCTAGACAAGTGATTAAGAGCTTTATTAGATAGAAATGTTTTGCTGAGCAGCAGCCTGGATTATCTGCTCCTTAGTTTGTGTATAATCAAAACTGCTTCTCTGATCTTAGATAAAAACTCTGGAGGGTCTGTTTCATTTTTTCCTTTGTGTAAAACGGGAACGCTAACATTTCCTTACTGACTTCCTTGGGTTGCTGGGGAGTTTAATGCCAGGAAAGCACTTTGAACATGAGAACTGCTGTGACAGAATTACTGAGAGCTTTGCTTCTGGAATTTAATTGCTCCTTTAAGGGAAAAAAAACCTCCAACCCACCAAAAAGAACAACAAAAAACCCTCCAACTAAACAAAAAAGAATTTCAGAAGCAGCTGGCAGTGAAATTTTATTAAAGTTTTCATGTAATACGTAGGAAATAACATCCATGTTGAATCTGGGTATTCAGGCTTGTATTTTAAATTTTGGATGACTTCTCATTAGTCTGATACGCTTTAAATTATTTTCCTTTAAAATTCAAAAAATAGGTGAGGTTTCTTGGTCATCCCTGTTTTATATTTGTCTTGACGTTTGCTTGCTGTAGATCATTGCAGTTATTCTGCACAAGCATAATCACTTCTGACAGGGAGTGTAAAATTAGTATATTTTAATAATTTGCAGACTTTCCATTTTTGGCATTTATTTGCTCCAAAACGAGGGATGAGGTTCAAGGTCTTTCCGTGCTCTCACTAAAACCCGGTTGCCTAGCATTTTTAACACTTGGCAGCACCATTCCTAATCTGTCTGTTGCTGGCAGCCAGGCTGTGCGGCTCCTCGGTGGGAAGTAACATGGAGCTGAGCAGAAGCTCCCAGCTCAGGCAGGCTTCCTTCTGTGAGTATCAGTTTAAATCCTGCTCTGGAAATTGTAAATACATAATGTAATGCCCACAGTGTTTTTTTTTAATATTTTTTTTTTCCTTTTTGCCCTTTGGTGTTGGTAAGAGGAGTGGGCTGGCACGTTTCCTAATTGCGCTAATGTTACAAAGTGGAGTGTTTCAAGCCTGTTGCTGAATCCTTAGATGACTGCTTTATCTGACAGCAAACACAGGAAGAAAGAAAGAAATGTAATTCTTTTCCTTTTTTTCCCTCCAGAAATCTCAGAGGAGTAAATTACTAGTGTGTGTTACACAGTGTAAGCTGTGAAGAAGGTTTTAGGAGATGTGAAGTTTAGAAGCTTTCTGAGCATACCTTTATACTAAAATAGAGATTGATCTGCAGTATTTTCTTAGTTTTAGGTGTTTGTAAGAATAGTTATGAGCAGTAAACAGATTAGAATTGCCAAAGGTGAAAGGCTGTCTGGTGAGTTATACAGTTTGCTCAGGTTGAAGAGGATGGAGGGATCAGCACATCCCAGGCTTGGCTGCTTTGGACATCCCTGGTGGCTGAGGTACCTGCTGGAAGCAGGGCTGGAGTCAGCCCCCATGTTGCCTGTTAGTGTCCAGGGTGGACTGCTGGTCTCCCAGCACTCGGAGCCTGCTGGTTTCTGTAGGGGATGCGGTACTGCTGTTTGGGAGCACCTAAATAGGTATTAAAAGGAAGCGTAACAAGTTTTTTTATCAGTCCACAGAGTATTTCAGATTATGAAGGCGCAAGCACTACACTTGGTGACTTCAGCAAAGATAATAGTAACGCTAATTAGGTGTTCTGCAGGACTAGCTGAAGCTTTGCAATGTCTCGCTGATCTAAGCAGGTCACCTTGAACAGGAAGAAACTGAAGTGCATGTAAACTGTAGCCAGAAATTTTGAGAAGTGTGGCCTCATTTTCAGCTACACCACATCTGACAAATGTTCCTTGACCTTATTTACTACCAAAGTAGTGGGAAAATGTCCATGTACCTCAGTGGGCAGAAGGTCAGGTCTCCTGGACCTCTTTTCCTGGAGGCCTTGCTCTCTATAGGAGGGATCTGGGTGCCAGAAACTCTGAAATAATGTCTCTGAACTTTTAAATTAGGAATAAAAGTGTGTGTGGGGTCACTTTATGAAAAATGGAATCTCAGAGACTTGTATTCAGTATGAAGTGTTTTTAGCACAGAGCACAGAACCCAGATAATCTATTTTACATATTTGTCCTGTAGGCAATTTTTTTTCCACATTGACTGTGCTCCAATAATTGGGTGGCATTTCTTGATTTTCTAATTTGAGAAATACAGCTAGAAATTAGCATGCTATTAAAAAGCTGTTGAAAACATTTGCTAAGCTCTTAAAATAAATGCATACAAAAATGTTGGAGGAAAAACCTCAGCTCTATTAAAGCTCAAGGCTAGAAACAGAAAATCACAGTGGTCACAGGTGCTCACAGAGGGGGTGCAAAGAGGGATTTACTTTTTAGTTTCTGTTTCAAGTAAATTCTTTTGTTGAGCGAGCACTGAATTTACATCAGACATTCTGAATAGGAAGGTGTTTTCCTTGGTCCCTGTGGATATAAGGATGTGTGGACCTGTGAAACTCAGCTAAATTGTGATGGTGTCATGATCAGACAGGGTTGATGCAGGCCACCGAGGTGTAGTGTTTCTAAAATCCAAGCCTTAAAGATTACAAAAAGAAAATAAAGAAAGATTTGCTCATTGCTTGCCAGGATTTGAGGTTAGGATATTTGTTACTTCTCCGTTTTGTTTGGCCTTTTTTTTAAACTGTTATTTACTACCATCCCCAGCTGAAGTGTTCTTGTTTCAAGCAGCCTTTCAAGAGCTGTTCAGCATTTGACCCTGTGGTTTTGGATTTCGCATCAGGAAGAGACTGTTACACTCAGGAAGAAAGGTGATATTTAGCCATATAAACTTTGTCATTCTTGCTTGTCAGGATTAAATAGGGGTGTTTAGGGCTGTTTGGATTTTGCCCTTGATATATTTGTCCTCGCTAGCAACGAAGCTAGGCAAGGTATCAGTTGGGAAAACAACTGCATGAAGGGTAGTGGACACACATCTCCGGATTTTGTTCCGTTATTGATTGATCACCTTGTTTCACTGATCCCTGAAGCACTCAACACTATTAGCATCTATGTACACAGTTTGTTTTGGCCAAAATCAGCTTCCTGTTTTGTTCAGCCTCGCCTGTATATCTAACGTGGAGCAAACGCTGTTTTGCAGCACAGACTGTCATGTTTTAAAGCCATAATAAACGAGGAAAAAAAACCAAAGTGAAAGATTTGCCAGGGTGATAAATAATCCCAGGGGCAAGAAGGCAGATAGGTCCTTCATTTCAAACTAAGTTTTTTATCTTCTGCTGTGGCATTTCCTTGTGCTCTTTCATGTTCTCTTAAGTGCATGCATAGATAAACAAAATGTCTTGGCCTTCAGTAGAGTTGGCTTTCTGGTGTGTTAGCTTTTAGTGTTAAGTTTCTGACCCAGCCAAGGTGGACACTGTGATGTGTGAGATTTTGCACTGTGTTTACTTGGATTTTGAGGAGTGGTTTCAGGTGCCATACAATCCCTGGATCTAAGATGGTGAATAACACTGCTGTGATTCAGAACGAATCTCTGTTACAGTGTCTGCTGTTTCAAGTGGGAAATTCTTCTGCCATCACAGATATCTCTGACGGTTATTTCAGAAAAGAAGGATTCATCTAACCCTCAGACCTTTAAGGTTGTGTTTACCCTGTTTTCTGTCGGCTGGAGGAAACCTTCAAAACTTCAGCCTAGACAAAAAAAAAAAGAGCAGCAGGTTGTTTCTTTCCATTTGTTTTTTTTCCCTTCCCCCCCCCAAATCTAAACTAAATTCTGACAACACAGCTCACTGTAACAGTCTTCCCTTCACATGAGATACAGCGATCCTGCTCCTCTTTAATCTGCCATTTGTCCTTTTGTTTTATAGCTCTTTGTTGCAAGCTTCTTTGTTGTTCTTTCCAGATTATGCTCCTCAGGGACTTTTGTATCAGTATGACTGAACATTGCTTGCAGCCATGCCAGATTGTGCTGTGATCTTATTGGATTTCACAAGCCAAGGTTAGGCCAGGTCAGAACTTGGTTGAAATGACGGAGACTACAAGATTGCCTGCTAGCCACTGGGACAGGCACAATAGAAACCTGACCTAGATGCTGATTCAGTCAGCTCAAGCTGACGGTGTTGGCATGCTGATTGTGGTGGATAGGATAGAAAGGAGAAGTTCTGACCTGTTCTGGCTAGAAAGATTTCACAGGCTTGTTTTGGGTTTTTTTTGAGAAAATTACTGATGTTAATTCTGGTGTTCTGGCCCGTTCCAAATCCTCTAAGTCTCTGTAAGGATTATTCTGCAATTCCAGAGAATATTATATTCTTGTATTTTCTTTTCCCCTGTACTGTTGTGTGATGTTTGCCCTCTGCTGCTGCTGTCCAAAAAGATGTGTTTTTGTGCTAGGTGAAAGAGTTTTGAAATTTTCTTTGCATTCCTGTTTTCCAGAAGCAAAATAAAGTATACCAGGGCCTTCAAATGAAAGGCCTCAGAAAAATAGAAATTACCAGTAAAAGTAACACAGCAAATTACAGTTGAGCTTTTCTTAGAGTTGCTTGACGTTTCTGACCAAAGACTGTATAAAGAAGTTCAGAATTTGCTTCACTAAGTGCATAGAAGATAGAAAATGGTATGTAATTGCACTGGAATGCCCCAAAATGATGCAAATGTATTATCTAGGTAAGACATTTCTAATTATCATAAAGGTATTTGGACCTGCTGGTGTTATGTGCTAATAATCTATTTAGAAACTCTTAAAATAAACCTGTAAGAGGCTAGAAAGCGACCATTGAAAACAATGTGATGGTGTGAAATATAGGCCAGAAATTTGGGCTGCATGTACCAACCTTTCACTGTACCTCACACTGTGCCTGAGGGAGGGCTGCTGGAGCACTCATTGCTTGTACCCATGCTGGAACATAGTCATGAAGTTGAGGGAAAAGCAGTACAATCAGCTCGAGATATCTTTAGATGCACAGATGTACATTGATAAATCTATTAGAAGAGCTGACTGTATCTAGCTAAGCAGCAGCTGTTGGATAAAACATAGCCATGAAGCACATTTAAAGAGTGTAAACTGTGGAGCTGCAGAGGAATTAGTTAACGAGGTATAAAAGGACGGAGGTGACCAGGAGTCAGTGAATGAAATACTTCAGATTGGATCAGGAAAAGCTTCCTGTCAGTTTAAGCTGTAATGTGATGTCTCTCTGAATATGTAAAATTAGTGTGGGGAACTAAGTCTGTAATGCATAGTACCTGCTGGAACAATTTGCTGTGGCAGGGTGTGGAACAGATGATCAGGTGCATGCCACCCTGGAGTATTTTCATCTTGTGAAGGTTTTCAGTTTGCTTTTCTTAGTCAGCCTCTGTATTTTGAGTGTTCAAATTGTGCTTTGTACCTGAATGAAAATGTTGAGCATCATGAGTTTTATATCCAAGTTTATGTACATTTCTGCAGAGATAAAATCGGAAATTTAAAAATGGAGTAGGAAGATTAATGTTGGATAAAAGTTGGGATTTGCAATCTGATTGGAAATACTTGCCCGTTGGCACTGATGATACCCATAATTGTTCTTAATAGGTAAATTATCTCTGTCTCTGATAATCCTAATCGTTAGTGCAAAGTGTGGCACTGCCGGCAGAGATATGGAAGGTGTAGTGCAAAAGAAGGCTGGAAGGAGTCTTTCATCTCTGCCATCCCTTGCCAGGGGCTTACTGTACATGCAAATTCATCAGCTCTTCTATTGTGGAGCCCTTATATATTCTGGAGAGGATGAAATCTGGTAGTTAATTGCTCTGTATGCTCGGAGGGCCATTATCCAGTGGGAAAATCTGCAGGATGGGACTGTAGCGGCCGATGTTGCTACAGCATTGATAAATATGTAGGGGAATGTTCTGCAGAAGGGTACAAAGAGCTTTGTTGATTGATTCTGTTCTTACCTCCTCTGTCTTAGGAGGACCTAGCCTGTCTAATCTTATAAAAACAGCATGACTAATATTCACCTGCTGAACAGCTTTTTTTTTTTCCTTGGCTGTTGTTTTCAGCTGTTATTTACAGGATCAATAAAAGTGATTTTCCAATTCAAGGATAATTTTTACCAACAAGCTGCATAGCCTCTGAGGGTGCAATATTGGATCTGCTCTTTTTCAGAACAAGTTAATTTAAAAATGATAGGTAGTTTCCAGTTCAGAATTAGTTTTTCTAATAGAAAGGAGGGATATGTGTGAAAGAAATGCCTTGGGGGGAGCAGGGAAGAGAATTTTTGCCTCAAGAATCTCCTACAGATACTTCATGTTTTAGTTACTTTTCTTTAAATGATAATGATGTAATGGCACACAATATTTTAATGACAAATGCATTATAATAACAAAATGCAGAACTGTTTTTATTATAACTCTGGTTCAGTTTCTATTGAACTCTGTGTAAATACTCCTGTGGACTTTACTGGGCATTGACGGATGCCCTCTTGTAAAGTGCAATATAATAGTTTGTGACCATAGAGAAGAGTATTTCATAGCATTGTGGAAGTATTCCCAGCCAATAGTAGCTGTATTCACAGAATACTAGAATGGTTTGGTTTGGAAGGGACCTCAAAGCCATCTAGTCCCAATCCTCCTGCCATGGGGAGGAACAACCTCCACCAGCCCAGGTTGCCCAAAGTCCCATCCAACCTGGCCTTGAACACTGCCAGGGAGGGGGCAGCCACAGCTGCTCTGGGCAGCCTGTGCCAGAGCCTCACCACCCTCACAGGGAAGGATTTCTTCCTGGAATCTAATCTAAATCTACTCCCCTTCAGTTTAAACCCATTCCCCCTTGTCCTGGAACTGCATACCCTTGTAAACCGTCCCTCTCCAGAATTCTTGTCGGCGCTTTTAGACACTGGAAGGCTGCCCTAAGGTCTCCCTGGAGCTTTCTATTCTCCAGGCTGAGCAAGCCCAAGTCTCTCAGCTTGTCTTCGTAGGAGAGGTGTTCCAGCCCTCTGTTCATTTTCACGGTTTTCCTATGGACTCGCCCCAACAGCTCTACGTCTGTCTTGCCCAGCTTTGGGGTCCCAGGTAGGGGCCTTAACAAGAGCTGTGTAGAGGGGCAGAATCACCTCCCCTGACCTGCTGGTCCTGCTTTTTTTGATGCAGCCCAGGACACAGTTGGCTTTCTGGGCTGCAAGTTCACATTGCCAGGTCCTGTTGACCTTCTTTTCCAGCTGCAAGCCCAAGTCCTTCTCAGGGCTGCCCTCAATCCATTCTCCACTCAGCCTATAGTAGTGCTCAGGATTTCCCCAACCCATATGCAGGACTTTGCACTTGGCCTTGCTGAAGGTCACGAGGTTTGCACAAGCCCACCACTCAAGCCTGTCAAGGTCCCTCTGGATGGCATCCCTTCCCTCCAACGTGTTGACTGCACTGCACAGCTTGGTGTCATCAGCAAACTAGCTGAGTGCTCAATCCTACTGTCTGTGTTGCCTACAAAGATGTTAATCAGCACCTGTCCCTGTTAAAAGAACCCCGAGGTATGCCAGAAGGAGAGAGTATGTGTGGGACAGTGTGAAATGCTTTGCACAAGTGCGTGCAGGTGACATAATTCCCTCTTCTGTTGTTCACCAGCGGTGTAACCCCATTGTAGAATACCACCAAATTTGTTAGGCACTGTTTGCCCTTAATGAAGCCATGTTGGCTGTGACTGACCGCCTCCTTATTTTCTGCGTTCCTGAGCATAGTTTCTAGAAGGATTTGTTCCATATCTTGCCACGCACAGAGCTGAAACACGACTGGCCTGTAGCTCCCCAGGTCTTTCTTTTTCCCCTTTAAAAAAGTAGGGGTTATGTTTCCTCTTTTCCTATCAATGGGAACACCACCACCACACTGACACAGATTCTCAAATATGATGGAGAGTGGCTTAGCAACTTCACAGAATCATGGAATCACAGAATGGCATGGGTTGGAAGGGACCCCAAGGATCATAGAGCTCCAACCCCCCTGCCACAGGCAGGGCCATCAACCTCCAGGCCTGGATCTACACAAGGTTGCCTAGGGCCCCATCCAACCTGGCCTTGAATACCTCCAGGGACAGGGCATCCACTACCTCTCTGGGCAGCCTGTTCCAGCTCCTCACCACTCTCTCTGTTAAAAACTTCCCCCTAATATCTCATGTAAACCTTCCCTCCCTTAGCTTTAATCCATTCCCCCTTGTCCTACCATTATCTACCCTTTAAAAAAGTTGGTTCACCCCCTGTTTCTCTGCTCCCTTCAGGGACTGGCAGGCTGCAATGAGGTCCCCCCGCAGCCTCCTCTTCTCTAGGCTGCACAAGCCCAGCTCCCCCAGCCTCTCTTCATAGGGGAGGTGACTTCATCTGCCAGTTCCCTCAGGACCAGCGGATGCACATCATTAGGTCCCATGAACGTGTGCACCTTCAGGTTCCTTAGATGATACAGAGATTCCTTAGAGATAAAGAACCTGACATTCTCTTATGGTGGGCAGTTCATCCTTCTCCCAGTGCCTGTCTATATTCACACATACACATACCTGCAATGCCACTCACATACACAAATACATATTTTAATAGATAATAATTCCTCTTCTTTGCATTTGCCCTTCTCCCCCATTGCATGCCTAAGATAGGAATCTCTGTTCTATCTGGACTGTCAGTATGAGATTTCTGCAGTTCTACCTGTATGTTTGGGGTAAGATAGAGCTTTAATTTTATAAAACTTAGTAAATCTTTATTAGAGATACAGCTTTAAATTACTAAAATCATGCAGGGAGCGTTTTATAAACAGGAGCCCACACCTGCTCTTAGAATGAATTTTGCACAGTAAAGACAAAATAGCCAAGAAATATTTTCCACTGGAAGCACTACAAAAGAACCTCACATGCCAGAAAAGTTTATTTGTTTTTTAGGCTTAAAAAAATACACGAAGTTTCTTGGGTTTATTACCTGTAGAATGCACAACCTGTGGATGTCCAAATAAAAACCAATGGTATCAACGTTGTGAAACTTTGGGTTTAGGCCCAAAATACACTAAGTCATGTTCCTTTTTTTTCTCAGAGTCTACACATCCATGGAATTTATTCTGTAAAATACAGAGCTACGTCCATGCTTCATGATTTTCTCTTCCTCCTTTATATATATAGTGTGTGGAGGAAAACAAAAGAAGAAAATTTTGATTTGGGTATTTTTAGACAGGAGAACAACTTGATGGTGAAGACTTCTTTAAAAATTCTTTAAAAAAAGATATTTTTCTTTACTGATTAGGGTAAAGTTTTCTTTTTTAGATGGCAAATTTTTTTATAACCTTGTGGTACGAATCTGGATTTTGGATGACTGCATTGCTGATGACAGCTACTGGCAATAGAAGCTTTCTAACACTCAACTGCTAGTTTATTAAAAGAATAATAGGAACAGATGTTTTCAATTCATAAAATGTATCAAGTAAATGGTACATCCACTTGTTATTTCAATTCCTTTGAAATTTGGTGAACTCATTTGGGGCTAGGTTTTCAAAAGAGCTTAGCCCACTGTCGTCTCATTGTTCTCAGTATAAACTGATGGATGATGAATGTGTTTGAAAACCACAGCTTTTTATGCCTAAAGGGGAGCTGCAAACTACTGACATTTCTAAAAATCTGGCCCATGTTTCTGATGAGTGAATACTGATCATTATAGAGGATTCATACGTGCAATCTCTGAGTAATACCCTGCATTTGTCTGTGATTGTATATATGATGGCTTCTTAATTTACTATTGCACTAGGCATTTTAATTTAAATTATGCTAATAGTGTAGGATTAACTGTGGATTATGATTCTAGCATTTACTGTCATACAAGAAGAAGAACCAGTTTTGCTCTTACGTTCTCATCCTGATGTGTAGTAATTTGTACTCAAGACTGGCCTCAGGTTTTGATGAGTTTTCTTGTTTAAGCTGATGCAATTGCTTAGGGAAAGGGAATTGTTGAAAATTAGAAAAGGAGAGTCTGGGATCTTTTTATCTTCTGAAGACACATTTTTTACTGTGCTGAAATGATTTACTGAAAATTATTTGAATGGACTTTTGCCAGCATTGCATAGTGAGCAGTTCTGGTTTTGCCTTCATTCCTCTGTGCTAGGACAGGTTACGTGTATTTTGCTTTTGCACTCTTGGCTCAAATGCATATTTCAAAAAACCCTAGTGCTAGGGGGTTATATTAAAGCCCCCATAAAGGGTAAAGAATAAATAATACGTGAAACAGGACTGACATGTTCTGTTGGTCGTTGCTAGAGGAAATAGCAGGAGGCCAATGCTGTTGCTATCCCCAGTACTGAAAAAAGCTTTGTAGCAGCCTGAGATTGCTCTTCTTGAAGCATAACCTCTCCAGAGATCTCTTCCACTCCCAAACTGCAGATATGCTGGAAACACAAATTTGCCTCGTTATGTTTGCACTTGTTCCATTGTGTAGCAACCCCAGATTGTGATGGCATGCAGCCTGTTTGCATTAGTGACTTGCTCTTGAATTCATCTGTATTCCTTCAAATCCCTCATTTGTTGCATTTCTTTGTGGAGACTTGATATTTCTAATGGCCTTGTCTTCTTGTAGCAGTCTAAAATTTACCTTTTTTTTTTTTCTCTTTTTCCCCCCAGCTGATATTATTTCTACAGTTGAGTTCAACCACACTGGAGAACTGCTGGCTACTGGTGACAAGGGGGGTCGGGTTGTTATATTCCAAAGGGAACCTGAGGTATGTGACTTACCAAATGTAGTCCATTGTAGCTTGCTAAAAACTGGCTTTGTTTTTAATTCTTGAATTGGTTCTGTCTGAAATCATGTTTATAATCTCAAGATTCAGTAAAACAGGATGTTACTTCTTTGGTGAGGAAGTGTGAGAGAGCAAGGAGCTTTTATTATGTTTGCTGTCCGAAACAAAACTGCTTCCAAGCTCCAAAATTCTAAGATAAGAAAAAAAGGAGGTTGTTTCTAGGTTTATTTTCTACCTTGTTTAAATAGCTTTTGCCTGTTTGATGGAACCATTCCATTTAAAACAATGCCTTTGCTGTGATACCTTTATGTTTAATTTTTAAATTTGGTCCATCTGCAGTATCTTTTGTAGAAAGTTTTCCTGAATAATTGACATTTCTTCAAAACCTCATTTTATTAAATGTTGTTTCAGTCCTTACAGGAAATTTCATTCCTGAAGAAACGAATCTATCAATATCATGTTTTAAATGAGAAATTAAATTACACTTTCAATATTTTTATATTTATAAGGCTGCTTATACACCTTTCCTAAGAAATGGAGAAATATTGCCATCATAAACCACACATTTTTGTTCTTATTCCCCATAGAGTAAAAATGAGCCTTACAATCAGGGGGAGTACAATGTTTACAGCACTTTCCAGAGCCATGAACCTGAATTTGATTATTTGAAGAGCTTGGAGATAGAAGAAAAAATAAACAAGATCAAGTGGTTACCACAGCAAAATGCAGCTCACTCACTTTTATCAACAAATGGTAAGATAGATGAGAGTATATAGGCTGTATCAGCATTTTGCTCTTGTGCATTTTAATGCTCACTGTATATATTTGTTCATTTTAATCTACTGTTTTAATAATTTCCTCTTTCAGAGTTTACCAAGACTGTCATTCTGACTCTGATATCTGTTATTTATGCATTTTATTCATAGTCATAGGGGTTTTCCTATTGACTCTCCATAGACATTTAGAGAGCTATCCATTTTTGCTGTTAACATGCAGTGCTATCCTGAAATAAATTCTGACAAAGGCATCGCCTTGCTCTGCAGCTCTGCTTCACTGGGGATTTAGAATTTTGTCTGCTGCATTTGGCATAACTTTTATTCTTTGTGGATGTGTAAATGAATGTAGGTGAAGAGAGATTAATTTCTTTTTCTTTTCATTCATTATCATCAGAATGGTTTATTTAAGTTCTAAAGAGTAACAGAAATCTTTCGAAGGAAGTATGAATGATAACAGTGTATTGATACTGACTCATCTTTCTAACATGCTTAAGGCCTATTGATTAAAAAAAGAAGTATTATTGCTAAGAGGGGATATGCAGATGTGACATAGGAGGAGGAAACTGAATGGAGCGTAGCATGCACAGGCGTCATTTAGGAAATATTTGGACACCCACAACCTTTATTACTGCTGCTGATGCATGAGACAAAAATGCCCAATTTTAAATTTAGATGTCTTTGTTATCAGAAAAGAATTTTTCTTGTAAAAGTTTGAGCTTAGTTGGGAATTGCTGATAGAAAATAGTGTAGTCTCATCTTTGGGAATTGATGCTTTAGGGCAAAGTGATTACTTCTAGTTAAAATTTATAGCAATAAGTGGTATTTACATTAATTCATAGCAAATAGCAAATTATTTTATGCTTCATAGTCTGCTTTCCTTTTGATTTTTTTTTTGGGGGGCACAGTTGCAATATTTGAAATGAAACATACTTATAGCTGGGTGATTTGGGGTAATTTAATGATTAGTCAGCAAATTGTGAAGTTTGGGAATTTATTTCTGCCCTTCTCCCTTGGTCAAAATAACCCTTCTACTTTAGATAACTTTATCTAAGAATGACTTCTTCCAAGTGCATGATACAAAACCAGATTATTAACAGTAAACCTCTCCCTTATAATTTTAAAGTTTGGTTTTGGAAACACTGAGGTATACAGATTACTCCTCAGGCCGCTTTTAGGGTTGATGTAATAAATGTTTATATCAGTTTTCTGGTTGATGTTTATATGGGATGGGAGAAAAGAAGAAATATTCAGTCATAGTCTTGCCTTGGGTTGTCACAGTCACATCCAAAACTGAGCAAGCCTAGGAACCACCAAAATACTTTTGCCTCTGTCATTCCACCTTCTTAATTCAGGAGCACCCTGTCAGACCTCTGTGGTGAGAACAGAAGTGGTGCCACTGGTATAGCCTTTGGATTTTGGCTTTGAATTACAAAACGTTTCTGTGTGCCGAGGAAGAAGCCTAGCTTCCTGACACAGCAGGGTTGAAGTCTGAAGATCAGCTCTTGGCATGCTTTCAAAGATAATTTTAACTTTGGGATACAGAACGTCAATGTTGAATTTCTGACTGTCTCTCAGATTACCTGTGCGAAATCATTGACAATGCATATTGATCCCATGCCTGTAAAAAGGGATAATAGTACTTTCCCTGGCTAGCAGAGAATGAAAGCATTACTTGTCACACATCCTCATATTGAGCAGACTGCAGAAACATCTTAGGCACATATATACTTGATATTTTAATGCAATTTTTGATATTTTGCTCTCTGGTTTAGGATCTAAAGCACAGTTTTGGTCAGGAAAATGAGATGTGTGAAACAGCGTCCTTGCTTCTTCAGGCACAGGTGGGCAGTGCCGATGGATTTGCTGGGAGGAGCACCCCTCTGTTAGGGAGCATGGCAGGGACAGTTTGTCGAAATCTCACTCTCAATATATGAGACTTGACAGGTCTGCACCTGCCCAAATCTCTTTCTGTCCTTCTAAGGAGACTTTTGTCTGAGGCTGTTCCTGCACAGGTCACCTTTCTCAGAGGGGAACTCGGTTCCTTTCCAGTTCGTATGTTACCAACGAGTCATCAGCTAAGTTTGATTGCACTGTTTTAATTAATGGATACAGAAGGAAACCACCAAGGCTTTCGAATCCCACTGTGGGTTTGCAGTGCTTGCAGTTAGCAAATTTCTGATTTGCGCTGTAAACTGAACTGATTTTGTAGCATAATAGTAAATTATTAGGATTCATTGCTATCTTTTGTACCAGAATATGTTGGGGCTGCATTCAAAGTGAGCTCCATTGGGTAGATCAGGATTTGGCCCATACAAATCCTTTCATCTGAGGATTTCAGACTGCTTACCAGACATTAATTAATTTAAACTTCAGAACACCCTTGAGACTGAATGAATTCTGAACCTTACAGAGATGTTGCTACATTTTGTGAAATATAAGCATGCTTAGAATTTCTAGGGAGTTTTTTAAAGTCCAGAGACAGATGAAAGAGGAAGAAAACCAACATATGTGCTACCCTTAACCACCAATAAACCAGTCGGTATTCACTCAGGAAAGGGACAGATTAATCAATAGCTGTCAGGTCCAACAATAGAAAGTTGTTTCTGTTTTTTCTTATAATTCATTTTACAGTTACTGTATTTATGAATTTTAGAATACATAAACAGGAATGCACTATTTACATGTAATAAAAATCTGACGTGGCCTGTATGTTTTTCAGTAATTAACGTGACTGATACTAATGAAATATATTGAATATTTAAATGGAGCTTTTTGTTACAGATTTAAGTAACCTCCTGTTTTGTAGATTGATCAATTGTAATATTCTTGTTGCTTGGAAATTAGCATATCAATAATGTTAAGAGATGCATAATAGTAAAAACACTCAGAGTAGTGGAGGAATTGATTTTGAAACAAAAAAGGACAAATTTAGAGCTGGTATAGAAATGTAAAGTGATTTATGGATTCATATATCCTGCCTTTAAAACAATTTGTACTAGCATTTGAAAGAAGTATTTGGATCAGCCAGACTGCGGAAAGAATTCTGCTGTGCTATGTACTTGGGGAAAGAGGGATAAAAGGCAGAAAGCTGAAGAAAATCAGTAATGATACAGGAACTGAGATTAACGAAAGCTGTGGCAGCAGCTGAAATGCAGCAGCTTTGGAAAGGTGTTGGTTGCTCCAGGAACAGATGACTGCAACAACTATTAGAAGCTCAGGGACAGATTTTTTTGCAGGAGAACAGTTGGCATTGATTTTTTTCAGCCTAGGGGAGTACTAGGGTTGGCAGGTTGGGTGCATGACCATAGTGGAAGTGGATGATGAATGTTAGGGAAATCTGCAACTTCAGCTACTACAAAAACAAGGACAAAATCCATTTGCAACGTTTAAAACTTCTATTTGTTGGCTTCAGAGGCTCTTTGCTGCATGAGAGGTATCCATCATATGCTTCACTCATCATGAAAAAGGGAGTTTAGATTTAATTCCATTCCACATAAATGCAATATATTTTTCTCTCTTACCCCTACAACACAATTCTCTCAGTTTTGTTCTCATTTATTTCTCAGCTGCTTTCCCTTAGGAGGGAGAAATGTCTCATTTTTCACACAGCCTTTCATTTGCCGGAGCTCCTGATGTTACGCTGATACACCACTGCCCATTCCCACAATGGGATAGGGTCTGTCTGCTCCGTGCTCCTCTTCTGCTGTTTATAAGTAACCTAGCACACTGTCTTTCACATAAACATTATTTCCTTGCCAAGTCAAATCATCAAACTGAGCTTCAGCAGTGAGCATTGAGTGGTTTCGGTGTGTTCCACCTGCAAACTGCCAAGTTGGATATGAGAGCAGCATGTGCTTTACATGCTCTACATGGGCTGTCACCTGCCAGGAACCTCTGACTCAGTTTGAAGGTATGGGATGTGCTTTATGAGTAATTTTTTCTGTTGGCAACATTTTTGGATGTGCAAAATTAAGTGATGCAGACTATTTCAGCATTGGACTTGTCTAAACCAAGCTGTAGACACTTCTTTCAGGAATAGGTTCTGAAAGGTGAGTAACCACATTCCAAATTGTTATGCTGATGGTTGCTTGTCTTTTCTTTTAAAGATAAAACAATCAAGTTATGGAAAATTACTGAAAGAGATAAGAGACCAGAGGGGTACAACTTAAAAGATGAAGAAGGAAAACTTAAAGATCTTTCTACAGTAACATCACTACAGGTAAGCTGCTGTCATTGTCCAAAATCCATTTTTCTCTATGAAGAAGTTAGACATGGGTGCTAACTAGGTAAATGTTCAAGTATGTACATAATCCCAGACATATATGTGATTATTCTCATTGAAATTTTAGCCAGCTGATAACAGCCTTGAAGCTGTCACACATTTTCTAGTCACAAATGCTTAATGATATAGTGACCAACATAAATACATTTAGAGAGCTATGTCGATTTTACTCTTCCTGATAAAATTCTCTCAGCATGACTTAATGTGCTATCACACAGCATTCTGTAGCTTGGTGTGCTGGAAGCATTCTACTTGTAATTAATATTAACCAGTGTTCTTGCCTCATTGAGAGCAACTGCGTTAAAGACACTACACCAAATTCTGGTCTCATCTTTATTTCAGTACTATAAAAGAATTCTTTCCTATCTGAAGAGTGGGATTTGCAGTATTCTGTGCTCCAGTGAGTGTGAGGCTCTGTACTGCTGAGCAGATGCAGTCACAGAACTCATACAAGTGTGTATGATAATGTAATAGATTTTTGCTCTCAAACTTCAATGGCTGAATTTGCTCCAGACATTTTGGCAAAGGACGTGACAAAAGGTTGGAACTGGAAGGCTACGTTGTTGTATAAGTGCTAGTATTTCTTTGTTATTAACAACCAACCAACCCCCACCTCCCAAACAAGCCAATCTCTGAAGTGTAAATATGTCTACACTAATGCAATATTTATCTATTCTGTATGACTCAGCAAACAAAACCATTCCAGATTGCTTGTAGTCTGAGAATCCAAAGGCTGAGCAAACCATTGTTTTGTTCCTTTAGTGGGAAGTTGTAGCTTTAACTTACCTGTGTCCCACTTTAAACTGTGTTGTGGATTGATGTGTGATCAGTTGTTTCTGATGCATGTTCAACAGCATCGAATAGCCCAAACCATGGACTTATAGTGTTTAATGCTTTACCAATAGGGAATAAATTGACAGTGTCTAGTTATTGAAGCATGACATTGAAGTGACACACAGGGAAATAATGAGGGCACAATAATGAGTGATAGTCTGTGGCCCTGGCTTTTCAGGGGTATGTGTGTATGTATGGTATGTCAATACTGTATGTCAACATGTTGGCTTTGTTTTCCAAGACCTCATTTATTAAGTTTTGCTGAGATTCTAACCTTTTCACCACTTGACATTTTTGAGAGAGCGAGATAACAAATAGCAAAAGAAATACTGTGATTTATAGCTAACAACAAACTCTTCAGCAAAAGCAAAATAAAAATATTAGAACTTCATTGATTGTCAGAGCCTGAGCCTCCTGTGTATGTGGGACTGCTGTGGGACTGGCCCGTTCTCCAGCAGCTTCCAGTGCCTCCCTTCCCAGAGTCCCATGACTCCTCTGCCTCTCTCTTACTCCTTGGCAGGGAGGCCTTGCCCAGCAGTCCATCTGTGGGGAAATTCAGCTTGCAAATGCTGTTAAGAAGTTTGATAATGTCATGGTCTTTGAAACTCTGATCATCCTAGCAAACAATGGCTTAAAATCTGGTTTGTGTTTTGGTTTTTTTTTGGCAGGTGCCTGTATTGAAACCTATGGATTTGATGGTAGAAGTCACTCCCCGGAGAATCTTTGCTAATGGTCACACCTATCATGTCAACTCAATATCCGTCAACAGTGACTGTGAGACATACATGTCAGCGGATGATCTCAGGATTAACCTCTGGCATTTAGCAATCACAGATAGGAGCTTCAGTATCCTTTACTGTGGTTCATTGCTCAGTGTTGATAGCATTAGTGGGGCTTAAGAGAGCTGTTTTAAAATATTTTTCTGCAGATTTTAAAATATAACCTTACTTATCAGAATCCCTGCAGTTTTTGTAACTGAAAATTCTCATTTATCGGAAGAGACAGAAAAGATGTTGCAAAAATCAGGGAATTTATGTGAAAACTGTCTTAGAGTTGGTTAATGACAATAAGAAACTGATGCCAGCTGAAGGGTAACTATCCACCTGACTAGAATATTCTTATTTCCTTGAAGACATTTCACTCTGAGCTACTCCACCTTGTTTTGATGAAAGGCCAGTGCTTACCCTGACCATGCCTCCTGTTCTCCATCATTTTACTTCCCAGAACCCCAGTGCCAGAGCTCTGCACAGTTTGGGGGTAAGGCTCAGCTGCTTCCTGTGAGCTGTGTCTGGGATGAATGCAGACATTGCTGTATTGAGTGCCGGCATCACCCCAAAAGCTGTGTTGTGGGATCATTCCAGTCACCTGTGAGGCTGCTCTTTGCACTGCAACGGGGTGGCTTGAAGGAGGAGCAAAAGAAAGTGTAGCCAAGAAAAATGATTCTCAGTGTTTGGCAGAGCATAGAGACCAGTAAGAAGAGAAATGGGCTATGGGGCCAGCTCAAAATGCTGTGTTCCTTTGGTGATTTCCTTTTAAGTATTTCAAAAGGATTTAGAAGAATGTTTTTCTCTGTGGATTTGTACAAGGGACTATTAGATGTCAAAGTGAATTTGTCCTACTGAGGGCAAAATTCTAAAAGAAAACACTAATGTATATGTTGTGTTCTCCCTGTCTCTGCTGATTGCATTTCTTCTTTCATAGACCAGATCATCTGTGGAGCTTGATCTGTGCTTTGTTAATGTCACAGGAAACATTTTCATTAAATCAAACAACTCTTAATGTACTTTAAAAGTTACCTTTGCAGGATTGAATGACACATGCCTTTACCCAGAAGATTATTGGGAATATCTCCTCAGTTTGTTTCTGAACTCATATTCTTTTTCTGTCTTTTACCTGTCTAGTTCAAGGAATCCAAATAGTACCCTCTAATAAGACTGTGTATATGGGATCAATCTATATGTGGCTATTCAAAGTGCAGCTGTGCCTGCCTTTGATATCCTTTAGTAAGAGAGAACAGAGCGGGAAAATCGTTTGTCAGCACACCTATATGAAGTAGCAGGGTGGCTCCTCATGGCATCCTCCTCACTGTAGTTTCACCTTCCAGTCTTTTCTTTGCCCTGGACACTTTGTGTGCTGTCCTCTACTGTGTATGCTCCTCATCTTCAGAGCAGCAGTGAGTCAGACCCAGCACAACAGTCTCTCTGTATGATAACCAGATCACATTACAGAACATTCATGAAAGATAAGTCTTTGCTTTTGGCAATGCCTTTTATTGTGTTCAAAGCTGTTCTATAAACTATGGATTGCCAAGAGAAATGTTTCTGACAACTTTAAAAAAAACAAATAGTTATTATAGTTTGTGAGAACCACAGGAATATTTATTAAGTCATTTGCCACACTGAGCAGGGACAGAGATAGCAGCCCTAAATGAATTTTCAAATCCCAAATGTGTGTGAATCCTTGAAAAAGCCCAAACAACTTACTATGGGAATTTTGATGCAATCAGAACAAAAGTATTGCGTTTATGGTAGTATAAAGTAATTCTTAGTGTTTATGCCTTTTATCTTCACATCCTTTATGTATGTAGATAAGTTTATCCTTACGAAAGATTAAGAGACTGGTAGATAGATAAATTTGTCTATTTTGTGGATGAGGAACTTGAAGCAGAAAGTTAAAGAAATTGTTAATGAAAACTGAATTTCACAGACATGATCAACAACATTTCATTTGCCTTTTGTATGCAAGCTTCAGAAGCACTTGGCCTCCAGTAATATTTCAAATTCTAGAAATACACTAGGCAAGAGCTGAAAAACAGTCTTATTGTAACTACTTCCATATGTTGTGATGGAACATCATGGGCAGGAAAATGTTTGAGATTGGATAACTGTTTAGGATGTTATTGCTCCTACTGCTATGTGCACAACTGCTGTATTCGGTGACAGCGGCACGGACTCTGTTTCAAGTAGTAGCACACTCCTGTCATTGAACACTTACTGAGAAAAAGTGTTCTAAAGTGTGTGATTGTATCACTGATGTAAGTCTTAAAGCATGATACAATTTATAGAGGCAGGCTCAATTTCTGAGTGTGTTCTAAGAGGGATGATGAGAGGGAGGTTAAGTATGTGTTTCTGAGTTACAGGATAGGAGACTTTTCCTGTATCTGAGACAATAGCTTTGGGATACTTACGTGGATGACTTTGGGATAACTGAATTTCTATCCTGGATAGATTTTGCTGTTGCTTTTGGATACACATAAGCGAACGTCTGGGAGGAACGTGATGAGAGTTTAGGCAATGATAGGAGAGAACCCTTTGGTAAGGGGATGATAAATGTGAGGGGTAAACTCTTCTTGCTATGCTGGCAGCAGATTGTCTTTTGTGGCTGAATACCAGTACATAGTTGTGAGAGCAGACTGAGTTAAATAGGCTGTATCCACTTCTGTTTCAGCCAGTGTAAGCTGTTATCTGTACTCGGTTGTCCTAACCAGATCATCAGGCAGATTGCTTTTACTTAACTCTTTGACAAACAGCAAAGTTGAGATAGGCATTCCACAAGAAGATGAGATAGATACACAATATTGCTCATATGGGGGAATTAACTGGGAGACACAGTAACTGGAAGAAGGGGATGAGTAAATTGAACTTGAATCGGTCCTTCCACAGGTATCTTTTTGTTCATACAGAGCCCTGTAAGTCCTTGTAGAATTAAAAGGGCATGTTTTCAACTAGATTTCAACATCTGTCCCACAAAGAAACTGCATTTCTGTCCTAGAGAAAACCCAGTCATGTAAAACACTTTGGTATAAACATTGGGTGTGCTGGTTGCACTTAGGACTAGATGTATTAAGATGAAAAAATTCTGAAAGCACACAGTTTAAATTATAAATGAATGTTGCTGGGCTTGGTGCCTTCTGCAGCACACTTGGGGGGACAGGCAGGAAGAGGCTCAGGCAGCTTTAAAAATGTTTGCTTCACATCTTTTCATTAGATGCAAAATGGAAATGAAGCCATCTTGCTGTTTTACATGCAAAGCTTGATTCCTTGAAATACATGTTTAAAACAATAAATAGAAAAAAATTTAGTTTGAAGTGGCATTTGTTAATAAGGGATCTGGCAGTGATGTGTGTTTGTCTGTCTTCTTTCCCTCAGAGGCAGCACTGCTACGTATAATGAACTACAATCTGTTTACCCAAGAGGCTGCTCGTGACAATGACACAAACAACAAATACAGTGGTATAGTTTCTGGACGTTCGGCTCATGTTCCGACATCTTCACAAATTGCATGGGAAATTAGCAGTGTTATGTGAGGATGGCTTTCAAGTAAAGTAATATGTCTTACAGAATTTGATTTGAGAACAGTTGGTTATAATCATTATTTTAGCAGTTTTACAAATCACTGAGAATTGTTCATTTCTTTGAAAATGAAAAGACAAACCAACACAGCTCTTAAGTTAATTTTCTGTCTGTCTCCTTTGGAAAGTATTTTAAATCAGCTTTGCAGAATTTGACCAGAATATTTGCCTTAGGTAAAGCCCTAGGCAAATAAAATACAATTAGTGGTTTTCTGCTTTGCTTTCCTATTAGCATAAACATTAACTGGGGTAAAAAGAGAAGTGAGTTTTTATGCTATGGCTGTATAAATTTTCATGAGGAATAGGCAAGACTTCTGTACGTTGCTTCCCACTTGAAAGCAGATTTACTCAGTATTGTTTGGGCAGGAGGAGGCAAGGAGAGGAGGAGGTGAGAGAAATGGAAGAGAGAAGGTCAGCTGGTAAATAACTGCACATACGAGGGTTTTCTTCCCTAAAAGGTTTAATGTATTTCGTTGTGTTAAGGAGAATGAGAGTCGGTGTCCTTAATTACAGATGGTATTCTTCACTGGAAAAGAAGTGAGGTAAAGGTTGCATTATTTGTTAAAGTTTGGTCTGAAATGGCTTAGCAGTGTGGCCCATAGCTTAAGCCCTCAGATAAGTCATCTTGGGTGTAGTGAATGAGAAAACAGGAGTGCTGGAAGCACGCTGATAAGCCTTACTTCATGTCAGCAGTAATCTTTGGACTATCTAGCTGCACTAAATATTCTTTATGAGAATGTATTTGGATTGCTCACAGAACTATGTAGCTCATAGCACTTGAACTCCCTTCATTTCCTGGTAGCACACTATTTCACTCTAGAGGCTGTCATGGCATTGCTATGGAAACAACATCACCGTTTCCAGCATGTACTCATCTTGAGACTCATCTTGACTAAAATACTCATTTCTCAGTCAGATCAATATAGTCCAGGGTTATCCTGTTTTAATAAAAAATTCCTCCTTCTGCATCCCAAAAGGGTTAAGCTAATTAGCAAATCACCATAGGGCCTCCTAATAGTCTAATATATTCCGGTATTTGAAGCATATCATGGATAGTCAGATCGTTAGGCACCGCATCTTGGGAAAATCTCACTTAAGGAGTAAACAACAACAAAAAAGAAAAATATATAAAACAAAATACCATGGGACATTGATGGAGACTGAGTCTGTGGCAGCCTGTTGTGCATGTGAATACAGGGCATATATAGGGCATATATGGGGCACAGATAGCGCTCTGGGAGCAGCCCACAGGCTGGGGAAGGCATCTAGCTTTACCCAGTTCCTGTTACCTGCTGCAGTGCTATGCATTTGACTGCTAAACTGAAAGCAAATCTGCAGCATTCTCTTGGCATTTGGGGAGCTGTAAACTGGCAAGTTTATGCCCTTGAGTGAGATAAGGCTGTTTCTATAAAAATTCCTCAGCCAGGATGACTGTGCACAAGCTGTGTGCACAAAGATGCGTTCTGCATTCTTGGTAAAATGCTTTAATGGTGTGAGAACCAGCTGCCACCCCCCAACCTGCAGCGTGTTTTCCTCAAGGGTGCTTAACGTTTGGGGGGTTGGCAGACATTATTTCTCTTCCTTTGAGAGCTCTGCATAATACATTTTAGCACTTCTATTCTGTAAAGCAAGGTTCTGACACTCTGTATCAGGCATTTAAAAGGTATATATTACACTGTGGAGTCATATTCTAGCTGAGTTGCTACTAGCAACATTTGACTAGCTTTTACTCAAATTTGTGTTCTGTTTTTCTTTACATCCCAGAGTCTCTCCTTCTCCCACATGCATTGTCCCTGTGTCTCTTCTTTAAAGGAGAAGGAAGAGGTCTGCAAAGCTAAAATCAGGTCTGTAAGTTAGAAGTAGAGGATTGCGGAGGCCAATATGCACCTTGTTGTTACAGTTTGGCAAGTTCTTTTAAACTGTAACTGCTAAGAAATGACTACTTTGGTTTTCTAATTAAAGCACTCCTTCCTAAACAAGTGAGCGGAAAAAGCTGTTTTCCACAAGCTGATTAGATTCTGGATTGACGTAATGCACTCCTTAGTCTCCCAAGTTTTTCAGCAGGAGAATACTGGCATTCTAATAGAAATAAGAGCTGATAGTAGTAAAAGTAAAGATTTTGACACTTACCTCACATCTGAGTTCTGTCAGCTGGATGTTTTCTGTGCATTTCGATAAATGTTGGATTGTGCTTCAATTGAGGTAGAAATGCTCCAACGCTCTGCCTTGCAAAGCCACGGGGAAGAACAGTATTTACAGGAAAAGAGATAAAAAAATAATATTACAAAAGAAATTCTATTGCATTAAACTTATGAATGCACAAAATTCACACCAAGTATCAATACTTAACTCTGTTCTTTGCTGCTATACCATTTTCTCATCTGCTGATAACTACAATGTAAAGTGGTCATGATAGAGAGCTTTCATCCTCTGTATTACTGAAGTGTGGCACGTACTTTCACATCATTAAATACTTTTCAATAATTATTACTTGTTTTAAAATAATTGTAGTAAAATTTTGAGGTTAGGCAGTCAGTCCCACTTTATGCTCAATTAAACAAAGTGTGATAGAGCCCAATAGATTGCTGAAATTTCAACACAGAATTGGAATGTTGCTTGGTGAGATCCTGCTTTCCATTACTTCCATCTGTACTCTTATGCTGCATTAGATAAAGTGGCAGACTGTTCAGGAGAGAGAAATCCTGTAAAAAAGGTAACAGAGAGGAAGTAATGTTAGGAAAATAGTTTCTTTTTGGAACAATATGTCAGTGTTTCTTTGCTCCACTGAGGTCTATAAACTGCCAGAATGCAGCAGGATGAAGTTTCACAGGGCAACTGAGTTTTTTTTTGCTAGGGATCACCTGCTTTAATGGAAAGAGAAAAATAATTTAGTGCTTTAAAAAAATACATGACAAGACAACTTTACAAAAAGACCACTGAAATGAACCTTTGCATTGCCAGTGCTTAGCATTTAGTTGTTTGATGATGAATTTAGGGAATAAGCCAGCTGCTTATCTCTCTCAAGAATTTTCCTTTAAAGTTACTCTTTTCTGAAGCAGTGGAAAAGTTTTTCATTTGAAAAATGACTAAACTAGATGGAAATTCATGGTTTTACATTTAGCAATGATTAGAGATTAAATTCAAGTTGATTTTAAGTGATCTAATTTCAAAGCTCTGCAAAATGGCAGTTTGCATTAACTTTACCTGTTGCCTTCTGGGTCTGAGATTTTTCAGTTCGAAATATTTGTGTGCTAAAAGAATTTTGAAACTACCTTTGCAACTCTAGATACCAAATCACCCAGTAATTTGAGGACCAGTTACACTGGTGTAGTTCTGTGTTTAGTTTTGCTCCTATATAATTGGTTGGCATCAGGTACTGTAGTTCTTACAGAGTTCTTATTCCTAATACTGAATATTTCTTTGTCAGCAATGCACCATTTGTATGAGTGGCGACAGATCATAGGTCATAGACTGAGCTCAGAAATAGGACCAAGTTCCAGCGTGAAGCTTATAAAGTGTTGCTGATGGGACCTTAAGGTAGTGCTGTCCTATATACATATGGTGGTTCTTTAGGGTATTTGAGAGAATTCTTGAAATTGTGAAAAATGATCCTCGTTTCTTCAAAGATTTCTTGCATTAAGGAATAAAAGAAATTCATATTGTCTTTTTCAGATGCCCCAGGGATCATAGAATGTCTAAGGTTGGAAGGGACATTTGAAGGTCATCTAGTCCAACTCCCCTGCAGTAAGCGGGGATACCTTTAACTAGATCAGGTTGTTCAGAGCTTCGTCAAGCCTGACCTTGAATGTCTCTGGGACATTCCACTAAGTCTCTGGGAAACCTGTGCTAGTGATCCATCACCCTCATACTGAAGAAGTTTTTTCCTAATATCCAACCTAAATCTCCCCTTCTCTAGTTTAAAACCATTACCCATTGTCCTTTTGCTACATGCCCTCATGAACAGTTCTGTCCCAGCTTTCTTACAGGCACCTTTCAGGTATTGGAAGGCCGCTATAAGGTCCCCCTGAAGCCTTCTCTTCTTCAAGCTGAACAAGCCTAACTCTCCAGCCTATCTTCATAGGCGAGGTGCTCCAGCCCCAGGAAACTAGAGGATAAAGTTCGGTTTTGTAGCAAGGCCTGAGATCTCTTTTATATCTAACTACAGTTTTCATGCTTTTCCCATACTGACTTAGAGCTTAACAATTAGATCAAGTTTACAAATGGTTGCCTGAGATGGGCTCTCTCCATTCAGTGTTTTTGGCTTTTTCAATTAGTATTGTGGATGTGGAAAAGCAAGTAGGAGGAGATTTTACTACTGTCAAGGTGAAGCACATATGCATTGCTACTTTTCTAAAGTGCCGACCTGCCCAAATTCTGATATTCTTTTATTTTCCTTTTGTTGGGCTTACTCAGAAATACATCCATTGTTGCTTGAATATAAAATCACTTTATGTTTTCTCCTGTTTGGAGGACGACTTCCCCATCGTGTGAAGTTCACAAATAATGCTCATTTCATTCTGAAATCTCATTCCCTGTGGAAATGAAGACACAGATTTTGTAGTCACATGGGTTTAGGATAGCAAGAATTTCCAAATATGATAAATGTGTGCATTATCATAGGAGATCCATGAGCTAGGAGGGTGAAAGACAGCTCTTAACAGAACAAACCCCAATAATTTTAATAGAGCTGTTAAGCAGTATTGCTAGATTTCAATGGCCAAATAAAGTCTGATTTTTCTTTAAACTGTTTTAGATTCTGCAGTGGTCCACACTAATTGGATATGTAATACTAGGTAAATAATAATTAAGAAGAATATAAAAGGAGGAAAGAATTCTCTGACTGCTAGGCTGGGGACCACACTGGCTCCATGGGTCTGCAATTAAACAATGCATCAGGCACCTGTGGTCAGACATGGCATAAAGTAAAGAATTTGAGGCTTTAAACAAAATATCTCATGTGACCACCAGAATTAAGGATTTTGGACATGTGGTAGCTGGGGAAGTCCTTGATGCTTCCTGCTAGGAAGAATGCAGGAGGGATTCTTTTATTAAAATCATGCAATAAATGTTTTTAGTATCAGTTGAAGAAAGAAAAAAATTAGTAAATAGGTAAATATGTGTAGCTGTAATCTGCCATCTTCTCTGAACTGTATAGAGTCCCGATGGTAAACAGAGCCTTTCATGAACTCTCGGCAGGATCGTTTGTAAGAAAAATGCTGTGTGTCCCTAGTGCAAAGTGCCCAGAGGGAGCTGCATTTCTAGGATCACCTAAATGACTTTGTCTTCTAGACACTAACATAGATACAGCTTCTGCAACTGGCATTGAAGTGGTTCTGCTTCTCTTGAGGTAAAACTACATCCAGTTTAGACACAACATTTATTCTGATGTGGTCATCATCTGTTGGAGAATATTGTAATTGAGTACAGTTTTTAAGCTTTGCAGAGCAGGAATAGTTTTGTTATCTTGTGCAAATTTCAGTCTTCAGAACTAATTGCTGTAATTCACCTAATAAAGCCAGTAAGGCTGTGTAAGTAGGGGCTATAAGGACCGTAAGAGTTCAAGAAATAAAGAGAAATCTCAACATCTTTTAGGATACTTTGAAATCCAGATTTAGGGATCTCTAAAACCCATGAATAAATTTGCAAAAGTGGTCTTTCAATACTTTGGTTTTGTTTCTTGCCAGAGGATGTTTTATGATCCTTGTCAGAAACAATTGGGTTTTTTTAACTGTTCTCATCACCTTAAATTGACTCCTATCTCAGGAATTTGACTATGAGCCAGTCAGAGGGAATTGGATGACAGAGCACAGCTGATAGCCAAAGGAGCAATACCAGAGCTACTTCGGTATTTACTTCAGTATTTTAGCACTGAGTCATTGGCTGAGACCATCCTGCCAGACAGCTGAACTGTCCATCGCAGCAAAAGCAAACAATACACGGCTGGAGTGTCAGATAGCAGTGTCTTCAGGGCATGGGATAGTGCTATGAAAACAGTCCCTATCTAGCCTTGCTCCAAAAATAAATAAATTGGAAGAGCTGAGCCTGGCTATGAAAAACTAATTATAGCTGAGGCCTTTTGCATTCTTGGCGGAGACCAGTATCTTCCTTTTTCCTGGAGTTGCTTTTAAAGAAGTTAATTTAAGGTGATTTGAGCATAGCTATAGCCTTGGGATAATTACCACACTGCAGATTTATTGTTTAATAAAAATATTAATTTGTTAATCAGAATACATAATTTTCTTACTTATCACTCTTGTCCATACTCAACTTGAATTCATAAGTATGTGATTACGTTAGCCTTTTAATGGATTTCTTTATCTAACCCTCTGTCTTTTCTAATGCGGTTGTCCCCAGACAGAGACCCATGCCGGTTATTTAGTTGCTGCAGAGGGTAAGGAAAAACATAGCCAGAGGCATAAAAATGCTCTTGGTTTTTAAAACTGTATGGTGAGTTGCAGAAAGGAAAAAGAAAATTGACTGGAGTTGTAGGAGATGATAAAGACTAGTGTGAAATCCTGAGCCCATAAAAGCCATTTCACAACTCTTTAATAGTGCATTAAAGAACAGCACTGGGATTTCACTGTATTTATGTGTTTGTAGAGTGATCTAGGCAACGCAATTATAGAAGATACTTAGAATTTTACAATAGGTGGGAAGATATCTTTTCACAGATCTCTGTAGGGCCAATTGCTTTCTAATTTAATTGGGACTTTTATTCTTCTGATTGCAGCAAATAAGTTACTATTTCGAACTGAGAAGGCCCTTTAAAGTATCATTATCTCAAGTTTTCTCAAGTTTATTGCTATCAAAGAGAGAATGAAACGAATGTTAGCATCACCAGCCAGATTTCCCTTTTCACCCTAGTGGTTTATCCCATTGAAATTTTCTTGTTTTATCCAGAATCTGAGATCCTTAGCAAAGAGGGACATGGGAACTATAGCAAGGACTATTAAATTACATGTAAAGGGTCACATCACAGAGTTGATACTAAAATAGAAGTGCTACTTAGCTGAGTCTAATGTGGCTGCCGTCAGTGAAGTTATTCCTGTGGAAATGGGTAACAGGATTCAGCCCAAGATTTATTGTCTTACTAATTTTATTTCTTCAGTTGATGAGTTTTAATCAGTATGGTGTCATTGTGGAAGCTTTTAAATTGCATGCTTCTGTTTCCCTCTGGAATAATTTCTTACTGAAGCATTTTAAAAATGGGCTGTTCTCTTTTGTCACAGGTGCAGGTGGTGTATCCAACTTGAAAAACATGTATTATGAATTTATTGAAAGTTAGACAAAAAAACCATTTACACAGTTCTAGGTACAATTATATGAAAAGATAATGTATAAATAATTTAATCAGCTCTGCCAGAGGGGAGAATTCTCTTAAATGAGTCTAATTATTCTCATTCCCATGTGAGTTTGGACTTGAAATTAACCTCGCAAAGCACAATCTTTTGCAGAGTATTAACAGAAAGAAGAAGAAAATGTAGCTTGCTTAGCTCATTGGCTGCAGTTTTTTAGCTTGAAGAAGTATTCCATACAAGAGCAGAGATGTCATAAAAATGCTCACACGGTCATGTCAGGTATTGTAAAGCTTGCAATCTGTACCTCTGTGTTTGAGTCTTTAAAACCTGAGACCCCGGAAGCTTTTCTTGCTATTGAGGTAGCCAGGGTGCTTCTCATTAGCGCAGACCTCTCTCTCTTTTCTTGCCACACTGTCAAAGACTGCACTTCAGTGCTATTGCACATGAAATTGCAGTAGTTAAAGGCAGTGACTCTTAGGGTCTCTGGAATAAAAATTCTCTGTGAATACTAAAGGCAATGCTATTAACTTTAACAAAGTTACACCAACAGAGTTAAGAACAAGTCCCTTGTTTTCTGTTTTTGTACTGACTACAAGCTATGTGTCTGGAATCAGTGTTCTGAAAACACATCAAGCAAACACAGAGCCATACAGCTGTGAATACTGAACACCTCCCTTTGCCGTGGAGAATAATTTTGGTGTTTCAAACTCCTGGAATCCGTATTTTGCTGCAGTGCCTAGAGACCAAGCTGATGGGCATTTTTGTAAATCCTTTCATATAAATTAAGCAACTAGATAATAAATCCTGCCAAAACATTTTAATCGGGTGTCTTATATAATTTAATATAGATTATTTGCAAAACTTCCACTGGAGTTTCTCATGAGAACTGAATCTGCCTTTCATTTTCACATTGCTTGTGTTCAGGAATCTCTTGGCAGTGCAGGCAGAAATATCAATATAAATTCTAAATGGAAGCCTTTATTAGTATTTTTAAGTACCTGTTTTTCAGACTTATCTGGGTATTTTTGGATGTTGTTTTATTTAACTACTTCCATAACAAATGTGTAGGGAAGGAGAGAGCAGTATGCTCTAGAAATCACTTCTAGCTAGCTAAATTTTCCACAAATGAGTCCTCTGTGACTTGAGCTGTAGCTTCAATTAAAATATGGAATTATTCTGCTCTACTGGGGTATAAATACTGCTGTACTGAGGTTTTCTGAAAGGTATAGGAAAGAGTGAATTGCATATAGGGAAAGAAAAAATCCCCACCAAAATGCCATCAAGAGTCTATATCCTCCCTCCAGCTGGAAGTTCTGTGTCTGCCTTTTAATAGGCAAATCTTCCTCAACTGCATGGGATTTTAATAATTATCAAGAAGAAATGTCCTGATGGTATTACCTGTCAGTGCATAGATTACTCATTTGAAGGAAAAAAATAAATTGACCTCTTATAGGGAAAAAGATATGTGGGGAAAAATCCCTGGTTACTTTTAAGATGGAGTCTGGCAAGTTATTTATGTTATATTTCTCCGTAGTACCAGGGACTGGCTTCAGCAATCCAAGTAGATCCCTCTCACTTCTCTTTTAAATATCTCATGGATTTCGGGAAAGCAAGTTTGGGAATGATGAGATGATGCTGCTTTAGTTGTAAGTCCTTGCCTTATTGTGTTGAAGTGGTACTCTTGGAACCCTCATCAGTGTGTGATATGTAGGACACCTTATGCTACATAGAAAAGTACTGCCTGGGAGAAGCTAGGTGACTTAATATGCCTCTTCCATTAATAATTTATATGTACCTGAGGCTCTTCTACTATTTGTTATGTTCCAAATGTAACATTAAGCATCCCACAGTAGTTTCAGACGAATCATAAGGAATTAATATGCAAATATATCAACTAAATATGACTTTGCAGTCTTTCAGTGATTGAGCACTGTACACAGAAAACTGCGTATGTGCATTTATGAAGACAAGCCTTCCTCTGTTGACTCATCCACTTAATTTCGCTCTCAGCTGTGTATATGCAGATAATGATTTCTTTGCTCTTGAAAATTTGCATGTGCATATGGGTGTCACTAAAGCAGGCATACATACTGTCTACAGATAAAAATGCAGGTTCTAAAAAACAAGCCAAAAATTCAGTTCTTAAAAGAAAATTTTCTAGTATCTACATCTAAATTCATTATTCTCTAAGTAAATTAATGTTTGCAATGTATATGAACAGGCCTGTGTATGAGAAAGTTTGGACATGACTCACACCATTTTAAGTACTCTTTCCAGGCAGTGCTGTTCTACAATTTGCTGCTTTCAACGTTCATTGCAACGTTGCAGCTACTCTGTAGGCAGTTTCTCTTATATGCTAATTTGTTTTTCTTCAAGTCGCATAAATCAAAGTTGATGATGTTTACTGAGTGTATGGCAGTAAAAGCCATTTCCTGAAATTTGACTGGGTAGATTTAAAATACATTGATTTATTTTTTTTTCAGGAGATGTTTGTGTAAGGGATACTTGGGGCTTTCTTGCCGCTTTCTGATTTTATTCTACTAAGATAATAGGAATGCAAAGTAAATCTGATGTTACAAAGATCAGAATGAGATCTCTCAAATCAGAGTGAGTCTTTAGGCTGGTCTGCATTCTGGGGAAAAAATTCCAAAAGAGAAATGTAATAATACAAAAAGAAACTCTCAAACCTAACTAACTAACCAAGAAAAGAACTAATTGACCACTCAAATGCCTGGAGTACTGTGGGTAGGGAGGCTAGAGACCACTAAATCAGAATCCAGGCTATTGTTCTTGCTGGCCCTTAACCTGACCTTTGCCAAATCTTTGCCACTTCATGACTTGGTATCATTATCTGTGAAACATTGACTCTGATATGAATTCTCCTTTGCTTTGAACTTAAGGAATGGAAAATGTTTCCTAATACTACTTTTAATTTCTTGTCAGATATCTCCATTTTCGAATGAAACTTAGAAGCATAGATTCATAGAGTGTGTTAGGTTGGAAGAGACCTTTAAAGGTAATCCAGTCCAACGCTCCTGCAGTAAGCAGGGACACCTTTAACCTAGGTCAGGTTGCTCAGAGCTTCATCAAGCCTGACCTTGAATGTCTCCAGGGATGGGGCTTCCACCACCTCTCTGGACAACCTGTTCCAATGTCTCACCACCCATATAGTGAAGAACTTCTTTCTCATGTCTAATATAAACCTAAAACTTGAGATGGAAAGTCCAGTTTTGGTGCAGAAGTTTGGTGTTTAAGTTCTGTCCCTGGCTTTCTGTTCAAGCTCGTACAAATCTTGTTAAACCTTTAGTCCTTAGGGACTGTGGGTCCTACCAGTTAAACCAGTGCCACCTTGGTTCCTGAACACCTGTAGAGGTTCTGAATATTCACCTCTGTTCTCCTCATGTTTTGTAAGTTTTATAGTGTAAGAAGACAGAAATAGGAAGCTAAATTACTCATGAATCTGGCTGAAGCTTCAGCTGTTAGATTGGGAGGAAGCTTGGGATGTTTTGTACCAGTAATGGTACACTGAGCATTAATGTGCCCAAGAAGCAGTGCTCCAGCACACAGACCCCCTTATAATCCACACTGTATAAGCAATAAGACAGGAGAATGTACTGATTATATCATCCTATCTCTGGGTGAGGAAAAATCTCAACTGTAACTTAGTTTTTATACCTCTTTTTTACCTAGACAAGGCCAAATTCTCTGTCATGGCTAGTTCTAGCTGAGTAGCTGTGAAGTCTACTGCTACTGCAGCCTTTTAGTTATGACCATGTTTTTTCTTCCACTAACATCCCTTTTTCATCTAATTAGGGCCGTAATCCTTTAGTTTAGAAGTCTCAGGACTCCACAAAACTACTTCAATGTTGCTTAATATCTTCTTTGTATGCTTTTTATGCTTGTTCTTTAGAGTATGGGTGACCACTTTCCTTTGTGTTTGCACAGCATCTAACATAATTGTCTATGACATGGGCTTCCACGTAGACATAAAAGGACCATAACAGTTTTTACTCTTTCTGTATATCATAATCCTGATATGAGGAAAAATAACAAAAAAATCTGTCAGAAGCCTATTGTACTATCACAATGACACAATTTAAATGCCTTTGATTGAGATGTTTTATTGCCAACCAAAATCAAGCTATATACATTGATATTTTCAGCAGATCACCACTGGTGTGAGTCTGTTGCCAGAATTTCCAACTCCAGGATGATGTCTGAAGAGTCATTGTTGTAAGGACGGAGTTAAAAATGAAATTGGGCTGACATCGTACTACTAAGTAATTTTCAAGTATGGATCGATACCTTGCATTAGCAGATACTAGGTCCAAGACAGCTTGAAGGAGCATACACTTATGAAGCAGTTTCTGCTTTTGTGGTTCAGAAAAGTCAAATGGTATGGACAATGTAATTGTGACTCTCTGGGCTTTTAATAAAAGCCATACGGTACATGCTTTTAGTGGAGCAGTGGGTGAATGCTGTGTGATAAAAAGAATTGACACTGTGGCTAATAGCTGTACTTAGAATATAAATACCAGGTCATGTCTCTGCCTAAGGTAAAACACTGGAATTTGAAGAGAAGGCCAAATCCATTAACCTATTGACAATCTATTTCAGAAACCCTCGACTCTTGGACAACAAGTCTTGAAAGACAGAGATTCAGAAGTTGGGCCCTAACCAGTGGTGTCTTTACTATCATGACGTGCCTAATGCAGAATTGTCATTCAGCAATGGAAGCATACAGCCTGTCTTGTAAGAAATGAGAATAAAGGAGTAATTTGAAAGTTAGGTCTTGCTTCTTTTTTTCATAAGAAGATTGACGTAATCATGTTATGATGTTGTCAAGCATACTGAGGCCTGATTCTGTCACTCCTTCCTTGATGTACACAGCCTGCAAGAAAACTGTAGCTGTTTGGAATGAATCCTCAGCTGGCTCACAGTATAGAAATGATGTAACCACCATGTAGGAAGTGTAAAACTGGTAGAGCTTGCTTTGTAGGCATCACAGTTCCCTCCTTGTAAAGAAAATAGTGTGCACTGAATGACTAACAGAGGAAACCACTCAGAGAAATGCTTGTATTAAAAGTGTAGAGGCTCAGCAGGACCACAGTAATCAATTACCCTAAACTGAAGCCCTGGCAGCTTCTATGAATTGCTATTGATTTCAACTACTACTCAGTGAATCTTTCTAGGACTAGGCTGGAATGTAGGTGTGAGATGCAGAAAAAATTTGGAGCTGGAACAAACCTCTGTGCAGAAAGCACCAGAACAGCCAGGTTTGAGAATATAAGTTATGATGAAGTTTATTTTTTGAAAGTGTTTAAAAATTGCAGAAAACCAAGTCCCACGCAGGGGTAAAAATGAAGTGTGACTTCAGCATATATTGAAATAAGAAAGATGAGAATTGTTTTCTTGTGAACTTATGGAAGATTTTCTTGAGCTTTCTAAAGAAAGCTTCTCGCCTCCATTGCAGTTGGATAAAACAGAGGGGGGACTATTACTATTTTTTCTGTAGCCTTTGTCTAACAAGAATTGTTTCCTTCTTGCACTGAACCCCTAAGTCCTGTGGAAGTGATTCCAAAATAATCATATAAGATTCAGTCCTTTATATGCTATAGCTTGTGAGTTGCAACTTTGTTTTCTACAAAATTCAGTTTCTTCCAGAATTCCTTGATGGTTTCAGGAAGATGAAGCACCTATTTCTTTATGTATACTGTTCACTTCAAAGGGAATTTAATCTGTTTTGAGGAGACAGCAACGCTTCCATTATCATACACAGAAACTCATTCTGGAACCTTTTCTGCTCAGCAGGAACCCTATGTATTTTCCACATTCTTGTTATGTGTTTTGGCATGGACATAAACCAGGTGTGCTCATTTATATTCATGCTGATCAAGACCAGTCTGATTAATGTGAATTTTGGATCAAGGTGAAGGTCATCTTTGTAACCCATGCTAAAAGGAACTTTATGGAGTGACTTCTCCCAGAGAAGGATATTTCTGTTAGATCAGTGGCCCAGAGGCAGTGGAACAAATCTTCTTCCTCTTGTAATCCTCATTTTATCAGTTGCACAACAGCAGCACAAAACACTGGATTAGAACTAAACATACCATATAACTGAATCATGTACTCAATCTCATCCCTCACACTGCGTATCCTTGCAGATTGTTAATCATTCCTTCATAGAATCATAGAATGGCATGGGTTGGAAGGGGCCCCAAGGATCATAGAGCTCCAAACCCCCTGCCACAGGCAGTGCCACCAACGTCCAGGCCTGGAGCTACACAAGGTTGCCCAGTGCCCCATCCAACCTGGCCTTGAACACTTCCAGGGACGGGGCATCCACTACTTCTCTGGGCAGCCTGTTCCAGCACCTCACCACTCTCTCTGTAAAAAACTTCCCCCTAATATCTAATCTAACCCTTCATTCCTTTCCTTATGTTCTTTCCTCCTTCCTCTCCCACCATTCTGCTTCTCTCCCTCAGATCTTTCCCTAAAGCCTCCTGTCCCCTCTCAGTTGGGTCCTGTCCTGCCTGCTTATTCTCCTATGTTATACTTCTGATCTTGAATAATTTGAGGAAAGCAGCATAGACACTCTTAGCCAAAGTTAAAGGTCACCTTGCCTTAGATTATGTTTGTTGCCTTTAGCAAAATTTATTCTTGGTCTTGTAGCTCTACTAACCCAACTTTAAGAACATCATCTCTCATCACTGTGGTCTCCAATCATACTAGACCTTTCATTTTCCTGTGAAGAGCATCTAGAAAATCTGTTGGCCTCTTAGTAGCTTTGTCCCATTTCACTGACCTAAGCAATGGAGGGGAGACCTGGTATATAAGACTGCAAACAGTTGCGTTAGGAGGGATAGACCTGCTCTATTTTTTGCAAGCAAGAAGATATTTTCTGTTCCTTGTTTTAATGTAGATGAATTAAAAGACTGGCAGTGCATTCCAGCCTGTCACTGGCAAGACACCAGTTCACCTTCCCTTGGTGCAAGTATCTACCAGGGACCAAAATACCTCGTTCTTGGCAAGCATGTGTGGGAGTCTAAGCACCGTGAAGATATTTTTAATTTTCTTTAAAAAAATTCCTACCCTGTTCAGCCACAGGAACAACAGCTTTTTTAGGACAACAGAATTATATGCTACTGCACTGGCAATAGTGAACTCTTTGGTCTTTCTGTCTTACATAGGTTTGGTCCTAGTTGTTTTGCTCACAGTCTGAAAATGAACCATGTGGAGTCTGATGTGACTGGTATTTCAATGTGAGTCAACTGAGGGAGAGGGGCCATGCCCCACAAAAAACATCCCTCCATGAGAGATGATTGCAAGGGAAGACGATAGTATAGGAGGTGACTCTACAGGTTTATGCCATTAGAATACTTTTTCCTTTAGCAATGAAATTTTTCATTTAACCAGTTTCTGCCAGATTCCCTCATCTTTGAGCTCTTCAAGTCCACCAATGGGCCTGTTTCTGAAGTATACTGTCTGTTCCAATTTTTTTTTTATTTTTTCCTGCCATGCAACATTGTGCTTAAAAGGAAGAAAAAGACACAAAGGGAAGATGGAAAAAAGAAATGGGAAATTTCTCATGGGAGATACTTGCCCTTACCATGTCATGCTAGTTTAAATACAGTTCCCACACATCACATGTCAAGCTATACTTGATTGTTTTCAAATAGATGGCAAAAATCATGAGAGGAGGAAAATGTTCTTTTGTGTGACATGTTCTTCTTTTGATACAATGGGTTCTGTAGCTGTCAAAGCAAAGGCTGTTTTTCCATCTATTATTACAAATGCATTTGGGGTAGATCTCTTCTGCAACTCTATTCCCTTGATTATTTACTTCAATACAAGTGTTACTGTTTTATTTTTTCAAAACCTAATGAAACAATGAATTTTCAGTGGTGCATTTTCTCTGTGATCCTCAGTAGGCAATGAGCCCCTTTCTCAGTGGAGATTTAGATCACATCTGGAAATGCAGTCTGTTTCAAATATTTTCTGTTTTTCTGGCAGGAGAATAGAATATTTAATTTCATTATTCAGCATAGGGTTATTCATTCAATGCAATGAAGGGAAATTCATCAATATTGTCTTCAGCATCCAGAAAAATGATACTTGCCATGACTGCTTCACATACTCTATTTATATTTTATATCTTTCTCATCACTCAGCAATTATTCATTTCTTTGCTGAGAGGTGAAATTCTTGGATTGAGTTACTGTAATTTCTCTGAACTCCTGAAAGCAATTCAATCACTGAAAGCAATTGCTTTTACTTAAAGGTATTTCTTGAGACAGATTCACCAAATACAAATAACTGAATAAAGGTTATTTTTTCCTGTTGATTTTCAAGAATATTTAGTGATGCTTTATAAAAGAGGTAAATCACTGTTCCTACATTTTAAGATTCATTGCACTAATATTAATCATGATGGATTCTTAGAGACGGATGCAAATGCGGTAGTGCAAGTGAGAATACAGCTGAAATGCAACATTAATTCATTCCCAGTTCTTATTAAGTGTCGCAAGATATTAATAGTTCTGCTGATATTTTCCTTTTTAATCCACTTCCTGTAAAAAAAATAAATAAATCAGTGTGATATATTTGTCTATGCAAAATCATCAAGATAATTATCTCTGAATCTTTTGTATGATGGTTAATTTCACTGCAGTGTCCCAGATCTGCATTTTTGAGAAAGATCAAAGTATAGAGTGTAAAGGTGGTGATAGACTGTATCCCATTCCCACAGAAATCAATTAAAAGTCTTCCATTTGGGAAGTGGGCACAGTGGGAATAGAAACAGGCTTAGTATCATGATATGCGATTTCTCTTGCCATGAGTAAAACAGATTTTCTCATTTATCTTCTCCTCAGAGATGTTTAAATTCTGAACATCAGCTGATTCAAATTTTATGTTTGGGGAATCCAGGCACTGAGATGATTTGTGTTTAGGGCACTGAACTGGGGCTCTGTAGATCTCGGTTTGTTCTGTCATGCATTTCCCATGTGATCTTATGCAAATCCTTTATTGCCTCTCGCACAGCCTCCTCAGGAAAATAGGGTAATGTTACTCTTCTTGTTTGAAGGATTTGTTAACATTTGAATGGCTTATCTGCAGTGAATTGCTGAGGGCTTTATGAAAATGTTCAATCTTATTTAAATGTACTGCTTTACATATATATCCTTCTTTCATTGTATGCTTCTACACCTACTGCTTTCAGGGAGTCCCCCTTATGGGACTCTTTCATTCTTTTCTTCACAAGCATTCATAGAATCCTGGAATGTTTTGCCTTGGGAGGGACCTCAAAGATCATCTAGTCTCTCTCCCCTGACATAGACACTTTTCACTAGGCCAGGTTGCCCAAAGCCCCATCCAACCTGGCCTTGAACACTGCCAGGGAGGGGGCAGCCACAGCTGCTCTGGGCAGCCTCTGCCAGTGCCTCACTGCCTCACAGGAAAGGATTTCATCCTAGTATCTAATCTAAACCTACCCTCCTTCAGTTTAAACCCGTTCCCCCTTGTCCTATCACACCCTGCCCTTGTAAACAGTCCCTCTCCAGAATTCTTGTGGGTGTCTTTAGACACTGGAAGTCTGCTCTAAGGTCTCCCTAGAACCTTCTCTTCTCCAGGCTGAGCAAGCCCAACTCTCTCAGCTTGTCTTCATAGGAGATGTGTTCCCAGCCCTCTGCCCATTTTCACAGTCCTCCTCTGGACTCCCCCCAACAGCTCCATGTCTGTCTTTCCCAGCTCTGGGGTCCCCAGGTGGGGGCCTTAAGAAGAGCTGAGTAGAGGGGCAGAATCACCTCCCTCGACCTACTGGTCCTGCTTTTTTTGATGCAGTCCAGGACACAATTGGCTTTCTGGTGCACTCAGTCTCATGGTCCATGTTGCCTACAAAGATGTTAAACAGCACCTGTCCCTATTAAAAAAACCCTGAGGTATGCCACAAGGATGTGTGGGACAGTATGAAATGCTTTGAACAAGTTCATGTAGGTGACATAAGTTCCTCTTCTGTCATCCTGGTGTTTATGCTTACCAACTCAGGTTATATGTATCAGTGGATATATAAGTGTTGGAGAGACTATACTTAATGTTGATTATCTTTGGTGATGCATCTGGCAGATTTGTGCTTGGAAAACTAGATCTTTGATGCATTTTTATTCCTGATATGTCCACTTAAATGATTCAGATATTCAGTTCTCAGTCACAGAATGTTATATTGATTTCAGTAGTGAGCATTGTTTACATAAAAACCCAAGAAAGCCATTTCAGATAATTCTTTTGCAAATATTCAAATAGCAGAATCAATCTTATGCACAATTTTTCGGAAAGGAAATTTATGTATATGCACACAAAACTATTTGCATGAATGCTTTTCTGCTTGCCACTTTGCTATTGCCAAAAAAGTGCATTTACTGTTTGAAGCTTTTAAGATATGTGTATTTTTTAGCCTAAGTTACATGATCATGAAAGCCAGTGAGCTTTCAGTGGAGTGAGTGAAGTTGAGTTATACATTGTTCCCTGTCAATCAGTATTATCTGGGATAGTGCAGTGATTTCTGTAGCAAATACAAGAGATATAGCTACATGCTGTCTATAGTCTTAATGAAGGTGAGAATTCCAAGTCCCCTGGAATGCTGTTTCTTCAATGTCTTTGCATAGCAAATGTTGACCTAATAATGGTATCTTCTGCAACACAGTTGTTGACTAGTGGCTCTTTGTGTTTGGTGTAGATGGGGCAGGTATGGAAATATAAAATCACCCTACTGCCAAACATATAAGTACATGTATGGATATTTAATATTCATTCTTCCTTCAAGAATGCATGGTTTACTTGCAAACAACTGCGTTTTCCTTAATGAAACTTCCATTCAGACATTGTAGATATAAAGCCAGCCAATATGGAGGACCTGACCGAAGTGATTACAGCCTCTGAGTTTCATCCCCACCACTGCAATCTCTTTGTCTACAGCAGCAGCAAAGGATCCCTGAGACTCTGCGACATGAGGGCATCAGCCCTCTGTGACAAACATTCCAAGCGTAAGTCCTTGCTTCATTGAGCCCCAGATGTCATGAAAGTCTTGTTATTCGTGGACAGTATGTAAATGTGTGCATACCATGGTGTATTATCTTCTCAGTTCCAAGCAGAGTTGGAAAGAAAACAGGGAAATAAAGAAAATGTTCTCATCATTACCTATGAACTTGATAAGTTATGTCTGTGTCTGGTTGCCCTTGTGGTTCTTATTGCTGGGATTCAGTGAAGAACCCGTAATTCTCTAGCAAAAGAAATTACTTCTAACAAAGGAAATATTGGGCTGGTGGGTGTGAGTATTTAAGTAGATGAATATACTGCATTGAATACAGAACCACTGTTCTGAATACTGAAGCAAACTGTCTTCAAACCTTTGAATCCATTTTCTGGATTAAAAAATATTGGGATCCTTCCTAGAAATTTAGCCCAGCATTCCCTATATGCCCTTTTCCAGTAAATGTTGGTACTAATACAAAGGAAATAATGCATTAAGCAATATTGGTGGGGGGAGGATATTGTGTTGATATGAAAGGTGTCATCTTTCCTAAAGTGATTTTATGCAGAACATAAAGGAAGGAAGTAAAATGTTAAAATGTGGGGCTGCCTTTATTCTTGAAGTAAAGTATGAAGGAAAATGCATGTTCATAATGTCTTGCTATCAGTTCTTTGCAGTCTAGGTGAAACATAATGTGCTTCTTCCCACCTGTAATCTGGCAAGCCTGGGCACTTTGCCTTCTGCAAACAATCTGTTAATTCCTGATCTGAGACTGAAAACCACCAAAGACTGGTTCCTATGAGGAGCTGAGAACCTAATGAACGAACTTCGGTGGCTCTGCTTTAGCCACCCTCAGGACTGGGACTTCCAGGACACTTACATCTCACAGAACTGAGTCCAGTTTCTCTTGCAGTGTGGGAACTTTGGGAAGGAAATTCCGAAGAAATTGTCTTATTGCCAGGGGCATGTAAAAGGTTTTATGTTGGTCAGTTCCTACTCAAACCTTTTGAGGGAGGTGGATCCTATTATTAGGGGCAGGATGGAGAAGAAAACATTTGAGGATTTAAGTGAGACATAAATGCACAGATTTAGCACACAAGGTATTTTAAGTGAAGTAAATGCAGTCAAGAGCCTTTTGGCTGCAAGAAGTGTACGTGTTCAGAACGTCTTCAGATGTGGTCTTGAGTTGGAGCACGTAACTTTTCAGGACAAATTCCTAAGCAGAGAAGTGTTCTAGCTTTGTTAGCTATATCCCCTTGTGCTTGTAGGGGGAATTCAATAACATGAAGTGAATCGTGAGCATGACATAATCTTGCATGTTGTTCTGTGTTATCCTGTCCCACTTAATTGTTTTGTTCCATAATACTTTCATTTCTTCCTACTAATAAGGCCTCCATGACCCTGTAACTCAGTGTCAAATGCCAATCATAACTTATTAAAACAACAATGCAGTAATACTGGATGAAAGAAGGCATTTTATGCCAGAAGGGAGTGCAAGGTCTAATGGTCATTGATTAAACCCCATTTTCCAGCTCTATGAGTTAGAAAATAGTCATTTAATGTAGCATTGCTGCACTGAACTCTAGTCAAGCTCATTGAGAAGCTGTTTCTCTACACACATGTACAATAGAAAATTGATACAGCAATGGTAGAACTTCTAAAGCATTAAAAGGAATAGGCCCGTGTAGTGTCGATTGGAGTGGTTTGAGTATAGCTCTCAGAGACAGATGAAACTAATTCTATAAAGCCCATAGCAGCCTGAAAGGATGCATTAAAAAAAACCCCAAGTCTAAAAAATCCTCCAAGTCTAGGAAGTCAAGTGTTTGGACAATTGTGTCTCCTTACAGTTGCTTTACAGTACCCTACTCTCATAGGTCAGCTCACCTTTTTACCCTTCCCCATAACTGACTTCTCAGCAAAACCAGCTACAATGACTTTACCAGTCACTGTAAACCTTCGTTTCCTGCCCTGCAACCCTGCTTTCTGATATCACCGTGCGCTGTATTTCAGATGTGAAATGTATAAAAAATACATGGATCCTAAGTATATGTTGTGAATTTTTGGGTTTATTCCTTTTTTCAGAGCCTTTGTTATCCAAATCTCTATAGTTGGGATAAAGTCAGTTGCACCTTTTGGGCAAAGAGCCCTTCCATTTGTAATAGTGGAGAGACTTCCATGAATAATTACTGTGCCATGCTGTTTAAATAAATTACATACTGATATCTGTGGAGTAAGACCCCGACACAGTATGTTAATAAATTATAGTGTTCTTGAAGATTTCTGCTTTGCTAAACTCAGTGGCAAAAATCAGTTCAGAATTTGTGAGAACAACACTACAAGGTTTTTGTTATAAATCTTTCATGGCTCTGACATGGAAGCGACAAGAGACTTCTTCCATCTCCAGTCATCCTTGGTGTCTTTGCTGAGATTTATTAGCAAGCTGCCAATTTGTGTGATGAGTTGTAATGGGGACCTCACTCCTTTAGAAAAATTGTCTCAGACCAGAGTATCTATCCATAAGGCATTGAAAGAATATCAAGCCTGTAACTGAGTTTTAAATGGTCATTGAGATACTGATAAGGTGTGATAAAATATGTTGCTTTTCTAATAGACTACCTGAAGCTGCTTCATATAACGCCTCTTTAATAGATGATGCAATGCTGAGCAAGCAATCAGAAGCAAAGCATATGTGGCCATTACAAATGGATATCTAGGAAAGCCCAATCTATAACCATAGGGGAGATGCATAATACTGTTCTGTGATATCAGACTTTGCAAGTAGTAGGAGATACCAAAATATTCTGGAGAGCAGGTGAAAGAAGAGATGAATGTTCCTCTTACTTGGAACATTAGAGGGATGGGAATAAGGAAGAAGGTGTTTAAATAATATGGAAGCTTTCATCTAAATAGTGATGTGGCATAACACCCAAAGGTCGTCTTTGAGGTGCTATTCAGGCAACATGCACGGCAACACAGCATAGAAGGAAGGCAGTATGTGGGAAATTTGTGACAGCAGCAAAACAAGGGAAGCTCACAGCTGCAAAACTATCATTGTTAGGGCAGTTACCTGGGAACATCCAAGAAATAATTAACCTCCCCCCCCCNAGGGATTCAGGTAAGAAGGAAGACAGGCATAAGGACGCTGTTGCAGTAAGAGCATCCTGACTAAAGAATACTTATATCAGTGTAATATGCAACAGTTAACAAATAAAAAAATAGTTGTTAATATGGGTTTGATCTTTTCTTGCATGGAGGTAAGATCATTCTTCCAAACAGCTTGTAGACTAGGTAGGTACATATGGCTGTTTCAACACGTCCTCTAATAAAGCAGTTGCTTAAATAAAACTGAGCTTGAGCATGTGAAGTTGGAAAAAAATGAAGAGCTTTTTCAGTAGTTCATCAGAATTATTAAATTCAGAATTAAGTGGTAGATAGAGACTGTATAGTTACACAATATGTAAATTTAAGTTACTCAAGAGTATATCTCCTATTGATATTCTATGTAATAGTGGTAATATCTTAAAGTCATTCCGTACTTCAGAAGTCTTAATCTATCTGAATGCCCTATGTCGCTTTAAGGGTTGTTTCAGTGTGTATTTCTTAGTGTGCTTTTGTAGACTAAAATGGTATTTCTAATTATCCATTGCCTGTGTGCAAAATTTACAACAAAGTACTTCAAGGAAGGAGGAGCTGCGGTTTCAAGTTTATTGCTCTGTGTGCCATGGTGCTGGTGCTCTTTAAAATACAGACTTTGGGGTTGCATAATGCAGATAGCCTCTGTCATCATTAGTTCATGCTTTCCATCCTCCATGCAGATGTCACAAGCTTCTGACATATGGGTCTGTAACAGGAGCCGTTTAGAGCCCCTTTCCTTTGAAGAAGCATTTGTAAATGACTGGAGGTCCTAACAGCCACCTTATCTGGACTCTCCCTGAAAGGAGCATAGTATCTCAGCTGGTGCCTGCACAATTCTGTGGGATGGATAATCAATGTCTTAAAAGTATAAAATCATCTTCAGAGCAATGCAGAGTGAATTTGAGGTTTGGTTTGTGACCCAAAGATGTCATGCAAAGATGGTGGTGTTATCTTTTTTTCCTTGAGTCGTTTTCTATATTTTTATTTCAAACCCAGTCATGAAAGTAATGCCAGCTCTTCCATGAGGATAAATTCCACTATCCCATTAGTCTGACATGTAGCTCAATTTGGTTATCTGATGGGGTTTTTGAGATTACCTTTGATTTTAAACTTAAGAGTTCAGAACTGTGGAAGCATTCCAAACTTAATACTTAAACATGTTGAATTTTAAAAATGAAATTATTTATGTTTACCAGTCTTTTAAAGGAGGTTGCAATGTCAGAAACAAGACAGCTTTCAGACCTCTGACTGAATGTGGATTATCTTTCATTTGCAACTGAGAACAACCAGATGCACAAAAAAGGCTGTGAGAGAATATCCCTGCTGGATTTTTCTAATTAATATTGACCTTTCCAAATGAATGATGCTTATTGTCTGACTGGAAAAGAGACAACTTGTTTTTCCTTTATGTGAGCTTTACATTTAAAATAGGCTTTTTATTTCTGCATCTGGTCTCATGTCAGGTTATCATCTGAGAGAAAGACAGACGGCATTCTTCCTTTGTGCATTGAGGGGCAACTGTCAAAGTAATGTCCACTTCAGGCAAAATCTGCAAGGTTTCATGTGACAGGAGTGAAACTTATCTGAGCTTCCGTAATGATTTGACCCTGTCCTTTAATAAAGGCTTGTTCTCCTTCCCCTAATTGTGGATATATTTTATAAGCATGAACTACAAAGGCATATATTCATTGCTGATTTTATATCCCCAATGAAAAAATGTGCCTGTATCCTGATAATTTTGTAATTATGGCTGTCACTAAAGATCTGTTACTACAATTTAATGCATGCTAAGCTAGATCCTGGAATGGATCTTTCCTTGTGCAGGAATCCCATTGAAATTTGGTAGATTACTGCCTTTAGCATGGGCTCTGAAGCTTCCATTCTGCTCAGTTTGGATGAATATATAATAAAGACATTTAAAACATGGCTAATGAAAATTCAAAATTGTTTCTACAGAAATGCAATTATGTCTATATAGTATTTCCTCCAGTTGTGCAAGATAAGTTAAAATTAAATCAGAGGAAGAAAAAACTGATTTATGTACTTCTAGCTATCAAATAGAAAGAGGAAAGATAAAAGCTTGAAGCAATAGTAAATGATTTATGATTGAAGAGGTGTTTCATTAACCCCTCTCCCCGAACCACACACAGATAAAGCAAATAATTGCTGTAAGATTGCTTTAATTATTCGGTCTATTAAAATTCCTGTCTTGTTTGCTTAATTTTTTAATAACAACAAATGCTGCTTTTCAATGTCTCATGAAACCAGAATTATTCTTTCAAGATCCTGTTTCACTGGGGGGGGGGAGACCGCTCCCCCCCCATCACTAACCTTATATTAAGGTTGGAAAGACTTATGCATGACTTCTGCTGCAGAGGAGTAGTAGTTTTATGTCCCATTAACTCCATGGGATTGCTCACAACACGTGGCATTAAACACACACATAAGTCTTTGTGAGACCGAGGTTTAAAGAGGCTTGATCTTCCAGATTAGCTTTGCATTTTTCCACTTCCTTGCTCTCTTTGACACTATTTCTCTTTATTAACAAACTCCCTGGCAAAGTTACATTAATATAAGCAACTCAGTAGTGAAGCTCCCACCCACTGATCTTTAGCTATTGATCTGGCTTTGCCTTCAGCACTAATGCACCATCCCTTGTGGTTTGCAACAAGCTGCAGCAACTCACTGCAGATGGTAAAACAGATTCTTAAATATTGATTTGAGGCTCCACTTTTAAAAGCCATACTCTCTAGAGGTATTGACGAGAAGCCTAGTTATAATATTGGGTCACTGGATAAAGGAATGCTTTATGGTAGGTGGAATTTCAGTCTTATGGTCTAGAAGCATCTCCTGAAACTTTCTTTTACTCAAAGAAGGAAAATGATGTGTGAGCAGGGCATGAAGAGATGCCTTCTAAAATATCAAAACAAATAGAAAATTGAAATACAAAAAGCTACTGCTTTTTCAGTTTAAAACACGATAAGCAACTACAGGCTATAGTACAACAAAACATTAAATGTGTTCCGTTGTTTATATCTTAAAATCGTGTTTTAGATTGCTTATGAAGGTGGACTTAAAAATTCCTATGCATATATAACTATTAATTGGTGCAGCACATGAAGCAAGATTGGCACCTTAGCAGAACATCCTGATCTTGAAAGAGAATTTCTGAAGGAGGTGAATGTATGAGCAGATCTCCTTAATACAAAACCATAAAACAATGAGAGATAGTGACTGAGTAAATAGTAACAGTAAATCAAGCTTAGCTTCATTGTTTATGATAGTAAAGGCATAAAGAGACCATGAATCTCCAACTGGTCTTGCTTCGCTTAGAACGAGCTCAAGAGCTCTTCTGTATGCAATCTGAAAGTAGCTTTTAAACAGGGCATAAGAATAGCTATACCTGGGCAGACCAGAGGTCTTTCTAGCCCAGGATTCTGGCTCTGGTAGTGGGCAGGAGCAGCATCAACAGAAAATCCAAGGACAGAAGAAGGATATAATCTTTGGCCTCTGCAGTTTGCAGTTGGGAACTCCAGGTTCAGGGACTTTAGTGAGAGTGAGCTTATTGCATTTAACAAAACTCAAACTGATGTTTGGGTTGGGTTTTTTCCTCGAATATGTGCAGTTACATTTGAACTTGTGTATAATTTTTACCATTCACAATATCTTTCAGTAAAGTCTTCAGTAGCTTAATTAGGCATAGTATGAAGAACCATCTGCTCTCTACTTACCCTTTCCTAGTTTCACTTGGTGACCCCTACTTGTTGATTGGAAGAGACAGTGTACAAAGTGACCTGTCGTTCCCTATTCATCCTTTCCATGCCACTTTATATTACAAACCCCTCAGTCTTTCCTAGGCTGAGGAGTCCCAGTCTATTTAGTCATTCCCTGCGTGGAAGTGATTTGATGCTTCTGGTCATTGTTACTGCCTGGTTTTATGTCTTGAGACCTCTACCGAATTAGAGAGAAGACCAGAATTACATAAAGCTCCAGATGGGAGCACAGTTTAAATAAAATGGCACCCCAAAAAAGTAATGCTCTCTGTGTTGAAGAATAGTTACAAGATTCACAGACTTTAAAAAAAAGATTGTAAAAAGGGATTAGTATTTTTCCATAAATACAGTGAAATTTAGTTTAAACTTTTTTATACTAAACGTTATGAAATACATAATTTGGAGCAAATCACAGTTTTCCTGGGTATGGTACTAATTTGCCATCTAAACATATTCTAGTTAAAAAACTTGTAAGATTTTTTTTGTTTTAGGATCATGTTTTGTGAGAAACATTTAATTAGTTTAGCCATGTATTCTAGGAAAAAAAAAAAGGAGGATCAGCTTTCAGGAGAGCACATTGGTTCTTGTCCCTTTTGCAAGTTGCTGTGGCTAGTCTGTCAAGATGGCTGAAATTCCATACATGTCAAAATACTGTTTTCCAGTACAATTTAATTAGGCATTGTAGCTATTTTCATTTGGGGGCTGAAATGAGAGAGACTGAATTTAAATGGTAAATTGTTTGGTCGGGGACTGCGTCTGTTTGCCATGTTTATGAGACTCGGAGATTACGTGCTCCACCACCAGTGTTTCCAGGTACAGTTGAAATCTGCCTGCTGTGTGCGTACATGCGTAACCCAGAGGTTATCTGTAGTAAGTCCTTAGTTCAGCCTAGCTGGAGACTGCATGCATGCATCATAAACCAGAAAGTTATACTCTCTCTCTTGTTCCAGCAACTTCACTGGCTCCAGCCTCTCTGGTCCTCTCCCTCCCCACTGCCTCGTTTACCAATGTTGCCAAAAACTGTCTTCACCCATTTGTAGCTGTGACCTTTGAACAGGAGCTGGACAATTTTCTACATCCATTAGCTGTCTTTGGAGGGAAAGTTATTTCATGGTGCAGGATTTCTGAAGATTTAAATCTAAGTAATGTCACTTAAATGCTGTAAACCAGAAGTTTTCAGGACAGGATGCAAACTAAGAATAGTGTGATCTAGAAAAAAAAAACCCAAACTTTGACGAGTTCTTATTTGGTCATGGGAAGAAAGAAAATGGCTTCAGAAGAAGCTTTGTTTTTCTGATACAGAGAATGAGTGTTTAGGGGTGCTTGTAATTGAACCTATGAGTGATGGAATTCCTTAGCAAATCTGTGGAACTAGTAAGCTTTCATCTTCAAGTTTTCCCTGTTTTGTTGTTGTTGTTCTTCCCTCTCAGATAATCACATGTGCTGCAATATATGTAAGCCTGATTCATCTTTGCTTTTCTTTTAAGATATACTTGGCTCTGTAATCGTAAAAAGTGGAGTTTATCTGTAGTTCTACCTTTGTTTGGCAGTAACAGAAATTTTCAAGGTTCCTATCTTTATGTCTTAAGGGGTACACACAGCATTATCATCAAGGGTATTCTCCCTTGCTTATTCTATTTTTCTTTGTTTAGTTTACTGATATTCTGTGGTAAGTCCTTGCAGTTACCCTCAAGTGCTTAGGCCACAATAACAGAATTGTGCCAACGCTTATGCTCTGTGTTTCTGTCTTTTAAAAGTGGTGAAAGATTTGTTTAACTGCATACTGATGACATTTCTTTTATCCCATCGTTCCATTATGCACTTATAAATTCAGGGAGAAAATCAAGAGTGGCTCCAGATAAATGTTCATTATATTAGATAGATAGCTTTTCCATCCCCTGCCCCATATTACCTCAGATACAGTTACTGTTTCCCTTTAAATATATCATTCTTATTTGTGTTTTTAAAAACATTATTCATGATTGTATTTTGGACCCATCTGCCTTGCAGCACAGGCAAAAGAGTGAAGGTAAGAGGAAAAGGATAAGAGGAAAGAATGTTGAAAATTTAGCCTGGGCATTACCCAAGGTATTACCCAAGGTTCTATGGTATAATGTAGAAACTCATGCATACCCCTTGTTGCAATGATTTTGGGAGGAATACAGGATTTTGTATGCTATATTGGATTGTGACACTGCCCCCACCATATGAGCCATTTTTAGCATTATTATTATTTTTTGAAGTTCACAGATCAAAGCTCTGCCTAGCAAACAAAATACTAATTTTCAGTGGTATTGGACTCTGCAGTAATGACTTCATGAGAAGTGTGTATCTCTGGAAGTGGGTCGAAGAAAGAGGAAAAACTTTTTATGAGAACATGGGATTTTTGGCTGTTGGGATAATGTTTGGTTGACTCCTAAAATACCATTTAGGTACAGTCTACTCATTGTTTTTCAGTGGAGTGCACACAGTAGTGCTGTTTGATTTGCCACCTTCCTGTGTTCCCAGCTGTTTGACATCCCCCTTTCACAATGACGTATTTGGGAAACTGAAATATTGCACAGCAGCAAAAGGTAGCTGGTGAAGCTGCAGAGGAAGGCAGCACCAGTGATGGCCAGGTCTCTCTCCAGACCATTACAGTGGCATTTCAAATGATGCACTCACACAGCGTGTCCCTAAAAGTTTGTATGGTATGTATTGAGCAGAGCGAGACGTTCTGGTCTACACGTGATCTCGTGGTTTTGGCAGCTGATGTAAACCTAAGGAACAAAAAGTGTGAGAAGGGTTACACTCACATGTGTAGCTGTAACTTTTGTCAGCCGTTAGTTCTAACGGCTCGTCCAACAGGCACAGCTTTCAGGCTTGGGCAGTCCAGCCCTTATTAAAATCAATGGGAGTTGCAGTGGCAGCACCTGTGACGACCAGAGCACAACTCACTGGAGCTGCAGGAGTGTTAGTGAGAAGGGCCCCTGCACCACACGCCTCTTAGTGACTGCACAAGGTGCCTGCTTTCATTTGGCCAGTGTCTGGAGGGGAAGCTGGGTGAGAGGGACCTTCCCACCCACACTTTTCTTTTTAATACTTTAGACATCTGCATATACTTCTGCATGATAACTGCACACCTTAGAGAGATTCCTTTTCTATTCACTGATTCTATGCCATGTCTGCATTAGAACAGAGGAGTTCAAGGACCACTAAGAAATTTTTTTACAAGAGATGAGTATTGTTTTTTCAGCAGGTGACAGGTTCGTTTTGAGAAAGAAGTAGCATATTTTTATGCTGCAAATTTCCTTTAGGATTCAGGAAAACAGTGCTCTGGCAAGTATCCTTCACTCAACCCAATCTTCTCTCTGAAGTCTGGACTTACTTCTGTGAAAAGCTATGCTGGTTCTTAACTCGTGAGCAGGAAGCTGTGCAGAAGGGGATACAGCAGACTTCCCGGTTTACCCATGTGCCTGTCAGAGGAGTATGGGGCAGGAATGGCATCTTCCTTGAAGACTCCTCACCAGCAATGGCTATACTCAAAAATGCATTGAGCTTCCCTCTGTGATCCTATCATATTTCTCTATTCCACAGTCCTGTCATGAAGGTCGTATTTCCTTCTGAGCAGTGTCACGTGAAAGCTCATCACACCACACCATTTGTGATTGCTGTGTGCAGTAGGCTGCAACTAGACGGGTAACTTCGTGTCTTTCTTAGCACTATGAAGGTTATCAAGAACAATATTAATGAAAGATAAATACCCTTTTTCATTGCAGAAGTATGTTATTAAGAAGTTAATTGAGGAATATAATAGAATTTGTCATGAAATCTCAGTGAAGTTCTGATTCCAAGATTCAGAGGCGTTGAGGTTTGGGTGCTGCTTGTCCCTTGGTGTAAGAACAGCCTCCAATTGGTAAATCCAACCTGTGGTGAACAGAAAATGCACTTCCAGTGCAGACTGCCAAACCTGATTTTCCAAGTGGTGGGCTAGCTCTGGGTTTTCTCCCATCAGTTTAAAGAGGGCAAGGTTGAATTTTAATTGCTTGCCTGAAGTCCAAGTCATGTGGCTGTCACTGCTGTCCAGTCTCCAACTCATATTAGCCAGGCTGAATGAAGACTAAGCTTTTTGCAGTCAATGCATAACCTTATGTTGATGCAAAACCAGGAATAGCTACAACCCATGGACACAGCATCTCACCTGCAGTTCCTGAGGCCAATGCCTTGTTCTGGTTGCCCAGGCACGTGCTGCTAGTTGCTACACTTTCTCTGTACTATTGGGAGCTGCTACCTCATTTTCTGTAACAATTTTTCAGGCCTGGTTATGCTGACTATAGGAACTCTCTGCAAAAAATCAACTTCTACCCCTATCTGTCTTTCTGTAGTGATACAAGGCTTTCATGCCTGCCTTAGTTTCTGCAGCTAATTAATCTAAGTCTTTCTAATACTTGCTGTGGTAAGGATAAAGAAGCTATAAACAGTTGCAGATAACGGTTGAAATGCTTTAATCTCATTAATTAACAAAATACGGTATATCCATGTACAAATATTGCTCCCCTTCTAATCATTGGGAGTTGGATGAGACACATAGAGCCAAGAAAATATCCTTCAGCTATAAACGAAGGTGTAGTTCATTTAGTGTGGAGCTTTTGTGCTTTTTCTGCACTGGTTTTAATAGTAACTTCACATCATAATCAGGAGGATGAAATTCCTGCCAGCCAAGTACATAGTTTGGACAGATTAAAGGGAAGAAGCATGAGAAATTATAATTTCTTTGTGCTCATCAGACTTCTATTGAAAATTTGACAGGATAATTACAAAATACCTGCTTTGCTGAATGTCTAGGCAAATTTTTAAAGAGCTATTTAAAGTTGTGCGTTTACAGTCTGTCTGAAAAGAAAAGTTTTTTCCCCCTTTTTGAAGTAGTTCATTTTAATTTAAATGTGTGGAACATGTTCAAATATAGACCTTATTCTCATGTGCACGCCTGGCTGCATTCCACTGCCCACCCCCAAAGAAAATTGCCCATAATTTTTTGCATTACCCCACATATTTCGCCCACGTATTCACCCTTAACTTTCAGCAGAACGGTATTTCACCTGATGGAAACTGTAACCTTGTTCCTTTCAACAGTCTGAATCATAGCCATAGAAAAATTAATTGTGAGAGAAATGTTCCAGTGGACTACACAAAAAAGTCTGTTTTGACTGATAGCATCAAGTTGTTCTACTTCAGCACATTTTCACGTCTCATCACATGGATTTTCTTCACCTGCTTTTGAAACTTGAAAATGGCACTCACCAAATTGCCAATTTTCAAAGAATATTCTAGACACAGGTGCTAAAACCCCACTGATTTTGCTGAGAACTGAAAGACCCTGAAAGCCTGATTTTCCACTGAAGTGCGCTATATGAGGTCCTTTGGATCACAGGGCCACAGATACCTGCAGAAAGGTCGCAGTGTTACTCTAGGCACCTGGTAGGCAGGGCTAGAGTTAGTGCAGGCTTTTTCCTGAAGGATGAAGAGACCTTGGTGAGTCATGCCCTTGTAACAGATGACATAGAGCCCACTAAACCCAGTTATTTCAAGTTCCTGCAATTCAATCTGAGCCATGCAGTATCATTGTTATATACAGCTGAACACAGATGACCAACCACCTAGGTGCCAGAGCTAGATTTCACTGTATGGAGGTATGGTGAGCAATATTTCATGATCCCCTGCCTTGTTGGATCATGCAGCACACAGATCAGCTAATCAGAGTATACCAGACATGACCAGAGAGTAGCCTGCAGACTGGCCAGCTGGTTGTGGCAACCAGTACAGACTTTTGGTAACCACCCTTCCTGCAGATGCCAAAACCATTGTGAGACCACATGTACCACCTTTCACGTGACACGAACAGATGAATTTTGGTTGTGACAGGATGTCAGGACCCCAGAAAGGATGACCACAGATGAACTGCCTTGCAATAGGTAGCTCTAGTCAAGTAACAGGTGTATTTCCTGTATATATAATTTTCCAAAGCTGATACAATTTTCCAAAGCTATAAGGCTAATTATTGTAATTTTAAAAGTTTAGAGTTTGTATTTTTATATAGAGACCAAAGAATAAATTAGGTGCTGGGTGTTTAATCAAATCCATACCATAGTCATTAGTATGTTGAACTACATTGCTTCAGAAGTGCACAGTACAGATGGTACTACAGAGCTGGTTTTTCATGGAGTTCTAATTTCTCTCTTGCTTCTTTTTCTTTCAACAGTTTATGAAGAACCAGAAGACCCCAGTAACAGATCATTTTTTTCTGAAATCATCTCTTCAGTGTCAGATGTCAAATTCAGTCACAGTGGTAGATACATGCTAACAAGAGATTACCTCACTGTCAAGGTTTGGGATCTGAACATGGAAACAAAGCCCGTAGAAACATACCAGGTAGGTATCTCCCACGTCTTGAAATGCAACAATATAAAGCATCTCTGTTCAAACTTTCTTAAACTTACCGTTGCTTGGTCTGAGAAGCATCTAGCTAAGATAGCTGCTAATCAAGGTGGTTAAGCACCTCATGGTGTTGTCCTTGTAGTTGCAAAAAGGCAATTTCAGCATCGGTGAGGAAGTATGTGGGGGTCAGGGTAACACTCGCTGCCAATTGGGCTCTTGAAGGAAACACCGTTTCTAACAAGGGAAATAATCTCTTCACTTTATTATCTGTTTTCAAATGGTGTATTTCACTGTTAACATTTAAAGGAAACTGAGGAAGGGATTTTGTGAGTTGTGTGGCATTCTGCTCCCACTGGAGCTGCTGAGAATTTACACCTTGGTAATTTCAAAACTTTTTTTAAAAACTTCACTTATGCTATTCTCCCATGTGCCAAGTTCCAGAAGCCACCAGTGTTACACCCCAACATCACCACTGACACAGCAGTTTGCAAATGCCAGACAGACACATCTGGCTGCTTGAATTCACTGCTCTATTATCCAGACAAAATGCCGGTGGCTCCAGCCAGCGCTGAGTTTGTACTCTGACATCTGTTCTGTTTGGCAATAGAGGGCTGAGCTTACATTTTTTGACTCTGCCTTGAAGAAGGAAAATCTGTCTGTGACAGAAACTGCTTGTTAAGAAAATGCAGTGGGAAAAAGATATTAAGCTACTACAGAAACTTATGCAAAGTAGGAAAAATGTTATTCATCTGGCTCATACTGCTTACGTAGAGACAATCCTATGACACTGCTGGAACAATCCCTTGTTTTCTGTGTCTGTCTGATGGCAGGTGGGTACAGGCATTCACTGTAACTGCCATTAAGATTGGTTTTAAAATAACATGTAATGAGAGCCTGGTAGTGTGACTTGTCAAAGCAACCAAAATTTGGCATCAGCAACATTGGAGGTGTTTATTAGCCAATGTTTAGTAGGCAAATTGGAACCTGGTGTTTTCCAGCATACCCATTAGATTTTGGTGGATACTCTTCCCTGTGTCTCTTGTTAGCATGGGAAAGTCTGAGCCTGTATACCTTTAAAACTACAGAATTGGTTTTGTTCTGAAAATGGCAGTACTTGTAATGCTAAATGTGTTAGAAATGTTGATATGCTGTGAAAATGAAGTGGGAGGGTAAGGGCGAGACTGTTTTTTATATAAGAAGCATATCTTAGATTTTTGGAACTTAAGTAGTATATTATTCTGTACTTATGCTAATGAGTAGGCAACCTTGTCCCTGGAGGGGAATAGCTGGTCAAGCCAACCTGCTAATCTTGACTTTGACATCTGCTTTTTATTTTCTCCTGTAGGTAGCTGTGAAACAAGATGGCCACCTGTAAATCAGTCTGACGCTGAACAGTGGGGCCAATTAAAAAGTTATATTTCTCCATGTTAAGATGTGGAAAATTAGTATAATGTAAATTCTTTCAATACTGATTATTGCAATCAGAAGCTTGTAAAAAAAAACCCCAACCAAACAAGCCCAACAAGGTGGCAAATATAACGGTGTTCTAGCTGTCTTGTTTTAACTTACAGATTGCATTTCATTTTCAAATATTTATCCAGTGCCTTGTAAAGAGTAAACAGCTCCATTGCTGAGTGTTGCAGTGGACTGAAGGGAAATCTGGACCTCAGGGGCATTAGGAAGCCAATAGCACAGGACTGCACAGAATTCACTGCACAGGATTCACACAGTCCAGCTGCTCTGGGCAACCTTTTATGTTTTTCAGCTGCAGAGAGTAGAGAAATCTGTTCTTAGGGAAAAGTGATTTCAGTTACTCTGTTAAATAATTTGTCTTAGAGGTAGCTCTCACATTCATAAATCTCATATATACACTTGGAAATCTCTCAAAACGTTTTTTTGTGGTGGATCACCAAAAGGCAACAAATATCCCTAACATTTTCAGTTATGTATCCATATAATTATGATGACCTGCATATCATTAAAAGATTAACATATTAATTAAAAGATTGAATTTCTCATTTAATCCACTGCGTGGTGGTCATTTAGATACTGTCCGGCTGAGAGACTCATAAAGAGGGTCAAAACAGGAAATTTCCCCACAGGGTCATAAGAAACAATCTATAACTGTACTGCTTCATTATTAGATTACAGTTTTAGTATCACACACAAAAAAATCAAATTCCTCATGTTAGTTCTTTTCCTTATCAGAGCTATGGCTAAAATAGTGCTATTGTATACAGCTGAGATGTGTTATCTGCTGACAGTGATTCAACCTGACTTATTCCTGTTCATGCTTCACACAAAAAGAGGCAGAGTATGGTGCGCTGGGCAGCACCAAACAAAGCAATGCAGTGGAACGGCCAGTGCTTGGAAAGTTGCAAGGCAGCTCTGCCTAACAGGATGCTCTTTTGTTGCTGCTCAGGTGAATTACCCCAGGGAACTGCACCAACAGGAACCAGGGGTGAACATGTTTGTAGCTGGTAACAACTTGATCTGCTTTTGGCAAGGTCTGTTCCACAGGGGTTTGGAGTAGCGTGTCACTTCCACGTCATGTCTGTTCAGTGCCAGTGAAATAGCTCCCCATGTAGTCACTTTGCTGTGTTAGTCTGGAACACATAGTGACTAGATAGCTCCATGAAGGTCTGGCCTAAAACACTGCAATGAAGAAAAGGAGAATGCCTATGGCAATCAGTTAGGAATGAATTTGGTGGGGTTTCCAGCACTATTCATATGTACAGACAAAGCAAGTCTGATTTTCAACCTCCATCGGTACTGGGAAATGAACATGCAAACAAGGTAAATGTTTTTTCTTCCAGTTAGTTTTTCATAGTCATTCTGAGGGTCTGAACGTGGTCAGGTATTTTAATCAGAGGCTCCACATGAAGAACAAGCTGGTTGTCCAAAGCAGTGATGCAAGTTTGCAGACAGTCAGTCAAGAAAAAGAAGCTGAGACCTTGAAGAGATCAGTAAGAAATCTGAGAGAGAAAAACTTCAAAATGCTTTTTGACAGAGCTGATAGAAAGGCACAGCTCCAAGCTGTGGCGCTGGACACACTTCACCAAGGGTGTATACATGACAGTGGTCACAACAGATGGCTGCTGGAAATGATAACAAGAGGAAGACCTAGAAATGACAGTCAGTGAGTCAAATGCAATCTACTTCCTTCTCCTGCCTTACCCAACCTTTCTATTTCTTCCAAGTGTTGGGAGCTCACAGAGATGATAAAGGAAAGAACTGTAACAAATTGCACTGCTAACACAAAAAGGCTTTAAGAGAAAATAAAAGGACTTAATTACAGAGGGTGCAAGGAACTGCATCAGTACTTAGAAGTGTTCTGACCTATTATTCACCATGAGGGTAAATGCTTTTCATTGTGTTATGATTTATCTGCATCTACTATTTGCCTGTTATGTGCTGTGTAAGGCAGTATTTGTTGATATACAGGTCAGTGTTCACTCATCTATTAATGAAAATTGATCCATGGCTATAATTTTTAATCCTTAATAGCTGTACAGTATGAGTATTCTTAGGATACTGTACAATTTGGCTATTAAAAATGGGTTAGTTTAAAGCAAACACAAGTGAAAAGTCATTGTCCCTCATCTGGTCATGATAGAAGTTATCTTGCTTGAAGAAATATTTGTGCCCTAAGGCCAGAGGAGGATGCTGAGCATCCCTGACTGGGAACAGTCTCCCTGGACTTGCAAAAACCAGTATCTCTATATGCGAGAGCTAAATTACACCCTGTGGCTATTGGAGTGGTACGTGTGCTCCTAGAGGCAGTCCACACATCTTTGTATTACAGTTTCTGCAACAACTATACAAAAACCTTCAGGAGTGAAAGCACATTAGTAAATTTGTCTAGGCAGGGATTTTCTAGCTCATTATTTCCTTGCAGAATGGAACCAATCATCCAGAAGGAAAACTAATCAAATTCAGGAAAGGATTTGAAAGAGTTTGCATGAGATCTGTCTCTTTATGGTTAACCCTTGTTCAGCAGAGAAGTGTGCCCCAGAGGAGAGGTCTTCTGCTGCTTAGCCCCACTTTTCAAGTATCTATGTGAGATTTTACAGTGGTTTTTTTAAGCCTCAGCCAAATAGGAGATATCCTTGGGCTAAATTAGTGTTCTAATTTGCAGCCTGTGCAACTGCAACCTTGTGCTGTATTTGGTTTCTGAAATGTCTTTCCCAAATGCATGTGATATCATACACTACAGGTTCTTTTAATAGAGCCAAGTTCTTTCTACTGCAGCAACTGAGAGTCCACTTATCTTGGAATACGATGTTTTTGTTACTATTTAAATTAGATTTCTTGCACATTAATTAGCACATCTAGGGTATCATCTGGTGAAATGTCTCTGGGAATTAGGCTAGCATAGAGAAAATCACCCAAGCAGGAAACAAATACAAGAGGGGTGGTCTGCAGCCTGCTGAGGGAGGTATGCTTCATGCCTTCCTGCAACAATAATTCTGTAGAACCTGGTTAATTAGGCTGTGGAAAAGTACAGATAGCTTTTTTAGAGTTTAAACACAGTATCTTCTGCAAAGCTACCAATCTGTGTAGTATATTTTGAAAGTGAATGTGGGAGATAAAGCTGAGAGTGGGGGACTGGTTGTGGAGTTCTATATTTTGTTTTATTTCAAAAATAACAGCAGTTGTTTTTGTTTTTTTTTAACAGGTACATGATTACCTTAGGAGCAAGTTATGTTCCCTCTATGAAAATGACTGCATCTTTGACAAGTTTGAATGTGCATGGAACGGATCAGACAGGTAATCCATCCTTATGTCCATCACTGTCTTCATTTAGCAAGTGAGCTCCCATATGATGGAGAACAATCAGAAAGTAAAGTATTACGCATGGTTATTTTCCACATCAATTTACATCCTCACGTATCAGTGTTCAAGTTGATAAGAAGTGTTTAGATATTGGTGCAGTTCTTTCTCTGACCTCATTACACGTGATCTTGTTAATCTTGGCTCATGCCTTAGGGGGAGAAAAAAACCAACCCTTCAAATTCTGTCCCTTTCCTGCTGCAAAAGTTAAAAAGAATCTTGCCAACTTGCACAGCCCCACCAACACAGGGAGGCTTGTGTGATCCTATATTTCCATCTGAGCTGCCTCAGAAATCCAGTTCATTTACTGGGAACAGGGAGGGAGGAAAGGCACCCACTGATTCTCTGCAAACTGCTGCCAAATGGCAGTTCCTTCTGATACCGACATCTGCCAGAGCAGCCCCTTTCCCTCTGCGCCGAAGGAGGGGTCTGGGATTTGTCATAATATCTTGCTGAACAGTCTCATGTGAAATGCTGCACAACCAGCCAAGGAGTGCCAGCGAGGGTGCGATGTGCTTAATGCTGTAATGTTACCCAGAGGTGGCTGTACTTTGGGGAGCAGGAATATCATACAGGAAGAACTGAGCAGATGAGAGGACTGGGATAACAAAAATGAAATCTAAGAGTGTGACACAAGGTGAGGATTTTAGCTAAAACACAAGCCTTCATCTTATCAGTTAGAAACAACACACAGGGATATTCATACGTTAGGTGACTGTGGAAGAGATTAGCAAGTCTGTGAAATGCATGTGAAGGAGAGCAGAGGAGCCAATTTTGAATGGCACACAGTGACTTCTGACTGAGCAGAGCTAGGAGCCAAGAGGCAAAAGCTTGGCACTTGCTGAGACCCTGGAACAGTGCCTTCAGCTCACTTCAGCCTTTCATTTGGGAAAAATGGTCTGTCTCATACTTGAAGCAGACCTTTCCCCCTGGATTGGGCAAGGACTGTGGAGCAGAGTATGGGTCCACTGTGAAAAAGGCAGATACAATACTTGAGTGGGCAAGACCAGGATAACCAGCAGAGAAAGGTGTAGTGGTGATATTAGGGTCGTACTCAAAGACCTTTGGACTGCAGTTACACTCTTGTCCCTCATCTCCAAGGTGGTTGAACACCTTGGGCAAGTGGACAACTGCTCTGAGAGGAAAAGGCAGGAGTTTGGTTTTGATCAGCCTAGCAAAAGAGAAGCCAAGATTGTACTTGCTGCTTTTAAGTATATCAAGGAGGTATACATAGGGAGGAAGAGGATCTAGCTAAGATATGTGTAAATGATAATGACACAGCAAATAGGTAATGAGTGAGAACAGGTAATTATAGCCTGGGAATTAGAAGTAGTTAATACCTATTCAGACAGTGACAGCATGGAGCAGTCTTCCCATCCTGAATAGTGGAGATGTAAGAAGCCCAGTTCTTCTCATGACGGTGCTCAGGAAATTTGTGAAAGCAATTAGATGAGACATTGGTTAGAATGAGAAGCATCTGAACTTGGAAAGGCAGAACAAGGTCTCTTCCAGTCATGTGTTCCACAAATGCAGATAAAGTGTAATGTCATACACTGTGCAAGGACATCTTCTTTTTGGACTGCTTTCCTTTGCTAAGTTCTTGTGCCTGCCCAATGGAGAGATTCTACCTTTATGAAGAAAGGCTTTTCTCCAAACCTCCCAAACCCATGTATGAATGGATGCTTAGCAAAGGGTTGTCTCGGTAGACTGGTTACTGCTTGAGTTGGAAATACAGTCAGTGCTGATCCCTGCCTAAATCTGGCACAGAACAACTGTACAATCAAACCATTTAGCTATTGTGAAACTTTGACAAAGATTCAGATTTTTGCAAAATCTATTTTACTTGTCTTTGATGGGAATTCCCAGTGAGTTTTACAGGGTGGACAGCCACAGGTTCTGGGGTCTTTCTCCTGTGGTCAGATGAAGTGCTGCCATCCTCATTAGTGTGTTAAGACCACTCCCTGGATAGTTGCCTGGTAATAATAGAAATATTATTCAGTGTTGGGATTTAAAGCAAGCGTATTTTCATTCCTACTTGAAAGATCAGAAAGATCAATGTGATGAGTAATTATGAAGTGGGAACATTAGATTGCGAGGGCTTCATTGAGTGTACTGCCCAGACACAGGGGCACTTTTGGGTGTGCACAATTACCAAATCCATCACTAAACTCAATACGCTGCTCTTGATTGTAAGAAACAGTTGAATAGAATAGCTGGCAATGTTTGACAAAAGATAAGGGTCCTCTTCAATTTAGTTGTTTCTTTTTAAGAATCAAGTGTACCAGCATTGACTCTTCAGAGCTCCTTGCTTCTGTGTATGACAAGTATTGTACTGCTTTGCTGCATGCTACAAGGTGGGGTTTTTTGGGGTGGACCATAAATTAAACCACATTCAGGTACCAATAACTCTTTCAGAACAGTTCATTTCAATAGTAAGGTCACTTGATTTAATCCTTTTGGTATGTGTTTTCTACTGCTGAAGGTGAGCAATGCCTGTTAATGATCATACTCTGAAGGGATGCTGCAGTACAGGGTTTATGTTATTAATATGCATACGCAACATTAACAACTGCAGTCTTCTGCAGACTTTAAAGTTACAATGACGATTTAAAATGACAGGATTGTTCGATTAAAATGAAAGCATGTTTATTATTTAGGTGAAAATACTTGCTATTAATTTTTGTCACTACTAAGGAGTCAATCTAGGCTACGATAGAACCTGATGGTGAGCCTGTTTACAAAAAAAATCAATGTACGTGAGCTCTGATTAGAACGTGATTGATGCTCAGTTACTCCAATGAACAGGAACTAATATGATCAGACAGAGCCAATCTCATTTGCTGAAGGGCACATTAATCACTATGTACTTTGGCAACAACAGTGGTCAGGGGAGGGAGTCAAGCAGAGGTCTTACACTAATTCAACCAGATGAGCACTCGTAGACGAGTATATTACACTAAAATCATGCCATTTTTATCGTATATATCTCATTACATGACTGTAGAATATGTGAGCTCTAATTATACAATGATAATTTAGGTCTTCCATTTACTTCCAAAGTCAAGTCTTTTAATAATGACCCCCAAGACAGCATTTTCTTCCCACTGTCAACCAAAATAATTTTGATATTTCGATTTCACCTCAAATAGTAGCACTTTTTCAGCTGTTAAAGAAGCCAGTAAAGAAACACAACACACAGTAATTCTATATGGCAGTAAGTGAATACCTTAATTACTATTATTTTTTCAAGATTTCAAAGGAATGGGTGTCTGAGAATCCTTCCAGAGAGACTTCTGAATACCATCATGATAAATGATATGCTGTAAGCAGATGAGTGAAGTCACATACAACTGTTCAGTCAGTCTTTTCCTACTGAACTGTCATTCATCCCACTGAATATCCGTCAGCCTTCACTCTAATCAGGCGGAATTGGCAGGTCCCAGGGGATGAGATGTTAACAGTCTATTCCGGTCTGGCAACAAGCTGCATGCTGGAGAGCTAGAAGATATCATTTTGTTTTCAAGGCTTGGCATGTCAAATATTAGCTTGGAAGAACTTGGGGATCCCCTGTTCTTATTCCCAGTCTTATCCCAGCCAGCTGTACTGGAATGGCACACCTCTGAATCCAGTGTCTCATGATTTTCCATCAGCATACTCCCCACAAGATTTCAAGAAGTTCCTTCTTTGTGATGGGGAGTCAGTTGCTTGCGATAGTGCAGCATAAAGGAAAATTCCCCAGTGTGCCAGCAGGCCCCCACTGCTTGCAACAGTGCTTCCTCCTTTCCTGTTGTTGTAATAAATCCTATTTTCCATCCCTGTGAAAAATGTTTTTGAACATTTTTCCTGGAACCAATTCTTTCTTCTCCTAAGGCCAGCTTGTCATGAAGACAGATCTGCTGGACCTTGGATGTCAGTCCCAGATGTGGTGTTCTGCACTGGTACACACAGTAGTAAAATCTTGCAAAAGTAGGGTTATAAAATACAACTGGGGAGACAGCTTCAGGTCAAACAAGTGGTCTCCATGTTTCATGCTGGGTGCCTTGAGGGACTCCTTTGCAGAGAGTTACAAGTCTGGTAGCAGGACTTGGTGGAAGTTGCTCCCTGAGTCTCCTTGGGCCACACCCACTTGGATTCTATCACACCTCAGCCTGGAGTGTGCTGGTCCTAGAAGCTCTGGCTAGCCTTAGTCCTGTCACGCTGTGCTGTGACTTAATGGTCTCGAGCAATAGTGCAGGAGGGGAACTATGACATGAGCTGAATTTCTCTGGACACTAGAAATCTGCAGGTGAAGAAAAATTTCTATTCATCTGGGAAGATTAATTTGGCCAGAGTTAGCCTAAATGTTATAAAAGAGGCTTTAAAAAACCAAACAAGCCAAGCACCAAACAAAGCACGAACAATCTGAAGCAAGTTTGTTTTTTAAGTAAGCCGTAGTTCAACCAGTGTCCTTAGAGCTCTGGAGCAAACCTTGACATCCAGGAAGGAAGCTGAATGGAGCAATTTTGGTTAACAGTGTTGTTTGCAAGGATGACAGCAACATGGATGACATTTAAGAGCTTGGCTTGCAATAAGGAAATCTCAATGAAGTATGGGAATAACAGATACAAGAAAGAGAGAGTAGGACAGTTCTTAGTGACTGACTGATTTCTGATGAGATCTCCATGCCTGACAAATACTGTGGAAGATCTCATTGTGGTTAGTACAACTGATGAAATCCTCTTCAGATGCCTTTGAGGTTGGTGAAGTAAGGAATTTGTTGACCTTGCAACAGAAGCAGAACTTTAGAGAGCGAAGCCACCTACTGAAGCATTTTATTTAGCAAAGAGTCATTACCAAAGGCAGCCAGATGGTTTAATTTATTAAGATACTTAAAGATGCTGAAGTCATCTTAAAGTGATGCTGTAGGCCCTTAAACTGTGGCCCTGAACATAGCAAGACCTCCAAGGGGAAAATGAAGTGATGAGAGGAAAAAACCAAGGAATAGAGGAAGGAAAATGCAAGACATGTCAGAGCAGGGAACAGAGGATGAACCTATGGAGCGTACTTCACTGGCAGGAGAGAGAAGCAGATTTTTAATTTTTACTTTTTTATCAAAAAAATGTGTTTTAAAAATTGCGGTGCAGAGTAGAGTGAAGAAAGAGGAGGGGAAGAAGGAGGGGAAGGAAGAAAAAACCTGACTGGAAAATTGTTAAAGACCAGAGTCAAGATTGTAGGGGAGGAAAGATAAAAGGAAAACAGAATGACAACATGGGAGGGAGTAAGAAAGATCAATAAAGTAAGAAGTAGGAATGGACTGTACTGGGGGATTCTCCTTCCCCTTCTACCTTCTGTAAGAATACATTTGTCCAGTTTGTAGAGGAAAAAAACCACAGTAGAACTTTGAGGCATAATGACTCCACATGAGGGCTAAATTTTGTCAGTGAGATGTCTCAGATTGTGCCATTGATAAGCAAGAGTGCCCCAGTGCCAGTGTGGGACAAAGGAGTTAGTAGCATTTTGTGTTGTCACTCAAAATGCATATACCTGAAGAATTGTCAGAAACCCTCAGACCAGAGAAGCCTTGAGGCAGCTCTAAAGGAGGGAGCACAGAATAGTCTGTGCTCTGCAGAGCACCATGCCACAAGAAAAATGTGTTCCCCTCGTGGGGCAGGGCAGGAGGTTTAGCAGGGGGCTGTGCTCATGCATTTGGGACCCTGCAGATGCATGAAATACAGACATTGGTAGCCATGTCATAGCCATTGGGACTTTTTTCTGGATTTTTGTTTGGTTTGGGTTTTTTTTTCCCTTTTGAAAAATTGCTTTTTGAATTGTGCTGCCTGTAGCTGTGGTGGTTTGGGGTGGGTCCAGTCCATCAGCAGCTTTGCTCCAGCCTGAGCTATCAGTATGCTGCTCCTCAGAGCACACTGGGATGTGTTCTGTGTCCTAAACACATAGCAGAGTATGACAGTTCCTCTGACCATGTGTGGCACAAGTTGTAAACCTGCTTTCTAAGCTTTGGTTTCTTGGACCAGCCTCACTTGTAAGAGTTTTGTGCAAGCACTCATTGTGGCACTGCTGGGCAGAGCTACCAGTCTGGAAGTACAGAACAGCCTCTTCCTATACTCACCTACAATTTTATATATATACACACATAAAAGTGTCCTTATCTCATACATTCCATTATTGTACATTATATTTTTCTGAACAGATATAAATTGCAGGCCTCACCCTCTTTTATTGTTATTTTAAGCAGCAGGTAAGGTTATAATCCATCTGTGTTTGTGACCTTGAACAAGAATGGGCACTTTCTCATTTACATAATGCTATTTTTTACTGAGCCATTAAACTGCAGAAAAACAGGGCCAGCATGAAAAGTAGTCATCTACATATGTTTAAAAAAAAAATAACTGCAGTAAATCCAACCGAAGAAAGCACTTTCAAAAATATGTGAGAGTTCAAGAAATTAAAAAGCAAATGGGCTGTAAAGGCAGTTTTACTGCAAGAAAAACCTCCTAAAATGAGATTCCTGACAAACACCTCTCTGTGCCATTGGTGCGTTGGTATTCTGCCTGCAGGAAAACCGCTTCCAGTACACTTCCTGCCTTCATGAGGAGGGATGCTCCTCATTCCCCAGGGGAGCCACAGTTTTGCAGCCCATGGCATAGGGTACCCCAGCAATAATGTTTCAATATTTTGCCTGGGGGGGTGTGGGGGGTGGGGGTGTGTGAGAAACCCCACAGTACCACGCAGGGCTGTTTGCATGACAAATTGTGTATGTTAGCGCTGAGAGATGAAATAACCTCGACTTTTTCATGTTGTGAATAACCATTACAGCAGGAGCCGTAATGACAAGACATGGTGATTTGGAAGGAGTGAAACATTAGATTTACTGCTGTTGATTCAGTTTCTGAAATGGGCACTAATCTTGATCAACGTTTTTTCTGCAGCTTCTGGGAAACATTTTATCAAGCTGTCACACTGACTTTTTAATATTTTTATTTATTTATTTTTTTGAGCTGGTGAGGAGGTTAACTTGTGCCTTCCTAAGCAGATTGTGTCAGGTCTTTGCAGGTGTGGAATGTAAAGGAAACTTCACGGCGGGCAGTTACTGCTTCTGCCGTCCCTTGAGCAGCGAGGTAGCTCCCTGCCAGGGCTGGCCGCAGCTATGGATGGACAAGTGCCTCTTGTAGCTGTGCCCGGACTGAGCAGACATGCAGCCAGCGATGTGCTGCATGCAGACCTCAGGAAAGCAGCCTCCTGGCAGAGCGAAGGCTGTAGGCGAGCTGTTGCTGGAGGCAGTGCACGCCGTGTCTCCGTGCTACACCTATCTGATTTGCAGCACTTCCCTTCAGCACTTCAGGAGCTGCAAAAAGCACAGTGTGGAATCAGCTGTCATCAAACTCCAGTGTGCCATCAGCAGGCATGGAAGCGGGATGGAGCTGACGGTCCTGCTAGGGATTCACAGAGTACTAATCCAGCTCACCCACTTAGTTACCCCAGAGCGGCTTTGAGGTGAAGGAAGCTGCTGTCAGTCAGTAACTGTAGTGCAAAGATTGTGAGCTGTGCAGCTCCCGTTCATGTGTTTTCCTGTACATTATCCAGTTGTGTTACAGCAGCTCCTCATGGCCCCGGATGCGATCAAGGCAGCATGGGCTGGAGGCTCTGTGCATGCTGTAAGGCAGCTCCTGAATCCAGGAGCACCTACTCTAATCGGCTGCGAGAGTCTGTGTGGTGGAGAGTTTATGCCTTTGGATTCTCCCGGGGTTGCATGTGGCGTGGCTTCCTGGCCCGTGTGCTGCTCGACACAAGTCCCTGCGCGTGGGGAGCACAGCAGAGTGCTGAGGCGATGGAGCTGTCACTGGAGGCAGATGCTAGTTCAGTAAATGCGACGCGTGTGAAATACGCCCTGGTCAGCTGTACTGGAAAGGCAAATGGTTCCCAAGTCTTACAACTGTATGGCTTTTCCTGTGCAGACCTGATCGTTCGAGGGGGACTCCCCTCCCAGAATGGAAATGCAGAAAAAGACACCCTATTTGGGGAGGAGATGAGAGAGTAGAATATAGCCTTGGCTTCAGATAGGGAAAAAGTTCACAGGGGATGAGCTTTCGCACAAGGCTCTGAAACCCATGATTATGCTAATCCAATAACCTGGGGGCCATGGATGAAATCCTGAATTCATTAAAGTTAGTGACAAAATATCCTCCCCTAGGGACTGGGGGAATGAAGCAACTGGCAATCCATTATTTCGAACTACAAGCTGATTAATGGGGTAATTTTTATACAGATCAAGGTATGTTTTCTGTCCCTTTCTCCCAGACACAGAAATATATCCTGACTTGAAGCTTTATTCAGACTTCCTACAAGAGATGACAGAATCCTGTTTATCAACGTATTTTCTTCTAAGAAGTGTTGTAGGTGGTGTCTAGACATGCAAGGTCTATGGGTTTATCTTGGAAAGAAATGTACTTGTGCAAACTCAAAGTGATTTTTTCAGAACCCTTCAAAGCATCTTTCCTTAAAATGCTCATTAAAATATAGACTTGCATACTAAATGTTGCTGTTGTATCACAAGGTTTGAAATACTTGGAATTTTTTTAGCACTTTTTCTGGAATCATGGTGAAACTCACCTGTCAGAAAAAGTGAAGCTCTGCAGAAAGAAAAAAGCCTGAAATATGCGAGCCTTAAGAGCTTATAAAAAGCTGGAAGGTAATTGATAAATAACATATTAAAATGTAATAATTTTATTGTCTTGTGAGTTCAGTCTCATGATGTCAGGGTCCTGAAGCGTATGCTTCAGGGTACCAATTTTGGGGTAACTTTGATTTGAATATCCTGATTTTTATTTTTCTTTTGATTTAAATTTAATATTCTGATAGGGAAAGGAAGGACACTGTTAGGAGAAAATTATTCACTCTGGGGAATACTGGGAAAAATCCTGCTTTATATTCTTTCCTAGATGAAAAGGGATGACGTCTAATCCTAAGGTTGAAGCTCAACTGTCCTGATCCAGTGATATTAGTAGACATACCACAAGCTGCTGTTTAATTTTGTCTTTGTTTTCTCTCTCCCTCTCTCTCAATCCAGTGTGATAATGACAGGTGCATATAACAACTTTTTTCGAATGTTTGACCGAAATACCAAGCGGGATGTTACCCTGGAGGCATCCCGAGAGAGCAGTAAACCACGGGCTATTCTTAAGCCCCGGAGAGTCTGTGTCGGAGGCAAACGGAGGAAAGATGACATCAGTGTTGACAGTTTGGACTTTACTAAGAAGATCTTGCACACAGCGTGGCACCCAACTGAGAACATCATTGCTATAGCAGCGACAAACAATCTGTACATATTTCAGGATAAAGTGAACTCAGAAATGCACTAGATTTATCAATATCCCTCTATATTTACAAACCAGCCTCTTGAGAGCTGTAGAAGGATGTGATCTTCACAAAAATTGTGGCTTCTGTGGTGGGATTTGTAGGTTGCATCCTTTTATCCCCCAGCCTGTATCATTATCGGTGGCAAGCCAACTATTTTCCATCACTGCAACTGTATGAGTAAAAGGCACGACTGCAAATCCAGTACTGTGGTCCGTGTCGGTTCCTTTAAACAAACAGGGGTATTTATTCACTTGGGGAGCCTTCCTGAGGAGGGCTGAGACTCCTCAACCCCGGTCAGTCCTTGCGAGGGTCTCAGTGGTTCACAGGACCGTGCCGTTGTGGCGCACCGCCTGCTTTTGCAGCCCACGGCGTTTACCACATTGTTAGAGCTTTTTGCCTCAACCTCTTGATTATTTCTAAATTTATTTTTCGGTAACTTTTTCCTGTCTTTCGGCTAAGGCAAGCCTGTGTGAGTGAATGAATAGCCACAGCCCCTTAGAGCACCTGGCACGTTGGAGGGGAGTCGTGACAGCTGTAGCTGGAAGCAGAATGCCTGCTGGTGGAAAGCTGCCCTGTCTCACCCATCCCATTCCCTTCTTTACACAACACCCTCTTGCTTACTTATTTATTCACCTTACTTTGTGCTTCAACTTCCCGAGTGAATAAGCAACAGGCTGGTATAGGTACTCAGCCAGCTTGTTTTGAGAGGTTTATTCTCCATAGATCTCTCTGCTCTGTTTAAAACAATAACTAGTATCTTCTTCATGTGGAGGACTATTAGAAATCTTGGCATTGCCCCTCCAGAGGGACTGGTTGGTCAGATACAGCCTGGCAGGGAACACACAAACCTGTCCTACCGTTTGGGGGTTGGAGATCTGGAAACCTTGGCTAGAAGTGCTGTCCTTGAAGGCAACCATCGACTTCAGTGGGAGCAAAGTTACGTCATGACTTAGATGCTTCAGAAAGTCCTTTGTCTGTTGACTGCAGCATGGTTGTTTTAGTCCTGGCCTTTGGGGAATACAGGCAATGCTGGGGGCCTGTAGCTGTAAAAAGAATGGTACTGTGAGATGCATCTCTGCTCAGTGAATTCTAATGCTTTTAAATGAGTCCGCTGCCGGGAGACAAAATCATTCCTGGAAAAATATGAAAAATCAAAAACTCAAAAAAAAACCCCCCAAAAAACAAAAAAGCAGCTTCTTCCACATAAATACTGTTAGAGTTCTCTCAGTTTCAAAATGCATAGTGATGTAAATGGAAAAGGAAAGTAGACACGATTGGTGTGGCGGAGGCAGGAATTACACAGTAATGGTGCAGTGGGCAGGGAGCCCTCTTAATCCAGGAAAAGAAAGTTCTGCTGCACCCCTAACAGCTCTGGCAGAAAAAATTAATATTCCCAAAGGATTTCTCCTCAAACCATGAATAAAAGAGCACACAACTCAGATGACCTGTTAATCTGACCGTGTTCAAACTCCTCAGAAAAAAGATAAGACTTTAAGCCATTATGCACTGATTCCTTGGTAAGTGGAGGATGTGCTGAGGAAGGGATCTGCATGCTTTTATATTTTGTTTTGGGGGAAAGGGTGGGTGAAAATCTGCTTACAAAGAACTTTAAAAAAAAAAAAAAATCGACAGCTTTTGTATGACATCCGAACACATGGAATCTGTATGTTTGAAGTTTTCTAGATCAATGCTGTATATTCTGTGTGTAGAAGCACAAACGCATGTGCATCGGTTTCCAGCCACACTAGACACATACGGTATGAAACGTGTAGGTTAATTTTAAAGGGAATGAGGAATGTTTGTTCATAAAATACTGTATGCTGTAGCAGGCACGGACAGTATATGTACATATTTACTCAAATGAACTTTAAAAAATAGCCTTTTTTTTTCTTTCCTTGTAAAAAGGTTTAAGAATGTGGTAAATTGTATAGAAAACTTGTTAATGCCAAACTACTGCTTCAAGGATGTCATACAATTTCTTTGACTTTTGGCCTCCTCCATTAACCTTTGCAGCTCAAAAAAAAAAAAAAAGAAAAAAGAAATGCTATCAGCTCATATTGGCATTTACAGCTAGAAGTACTGTAAAACATATATTTAGCTTTTAACATTCTCAAATAAGATTCTGTAGATAACTTACTATAAAGCAGATCTTAATACAGCAAATTTTTGTTTATAATTTGAAGTACCTTACTCTGCTACAGCTTTGGGTACCAAAAAAAAAAAGAGAACATGTTAAAATTAAATAAAGGAATATATCTTTGGAGCTTTATAAAACTAATGAAATACCCAACCAAAATACCATGAAGCGATTATAGAGTAAATAAATAGAAACCTTTCAAAGACCAGTATTCCATTCCTGTCTTTGACATCACTGCTACAGATTGGTTTCCTGGTTTCTTGAATGTATGGAAAGTTAACATCGTCATTGTGAACGTTTCCGACTTTCTTTCTCTTTTTAGTTTGAGCTTTCAGTGGTGTAGAGTAAGTGATGGTAAAGTTGGTAAATCTGATTGTTTTGAAAGCTGTTGTTCATGGCTGCATTCTTTGTGTTGCACAAATTAGCTAACTGTTGTTGAATAAAAATATAAATATGTTAATACCAGCTTTTTCAATAAAACTACAACCAAAAAGGCATAAATAGATGACTTCAAGGCACAGCTCATTTTTAAGCTAGACATGAAAGTGTTGTTTAGTTCCTTTGGCAAACGAGGAAGAGTCACAAGGAATGGCATGCACACAGGACAAGATACCATGGGAGCCTCAAGTGGTGTGGCAGGTAGAGGAGTGAACGTGGTGTCCTGAGTGGGACTGAATGGGGAGGGGTTCAACGTGGTGCTGACAGTTTACAGCAGAGCTGCAGATATGCTTCCTGTGCATGCTTTGGACCTCTGCTCCTAGCTCTAGAGAGACTCCAGGAGATGCGAGCCTCAGTCTCCTACAGACAGAATAAACGACATGTGCAATGTGAAGGGACACATGCAGTCACAGGGTAAAAAACAGCACTAGTGTCGTCACTGGCCAGGTTGGAGACCTTCCAGCGCAGCGACCATGAGGGCATGGCTGGAATATGTCCAGACCAAATGAGACAGGCATTGGCCCAGGTGACAAACCAGAGGGCTGCCAGCAGAGCAGCATCCCTCTTTCCCTGCACCATGTTCTTTCTGCCTCTACCCCAGGGAAAAAAAAAATTTAAAAAAGAAAAGTGAAGTAAAAATAACCTGCTGCCTTGGCACATCTCTCTTAAAGCTAGAAAGGCGTTCAGTTCCCAGACAAAACTCATGGCTGACCCTCCCTGGTCAGTGTGATGCTTGCCCCAGACCTGGGGCTTTTCTTTTGAGTCTCAGCCTAAGGCAACTGACCCTGATCGCATGTTCTACACTGAGCCCCAGGCTGTGAGAAACCGCCTGGCCATCAGCACACCGAGTTACACACCGCAAGGCTAAGTCCTTTTTCTGGATGCAGACCAGAGTAAATTTGCCTCAGCTGCCAGATTAGGCAGCGTGGTGCTTTGCACAGATCTCCCAGAGCTTACATGCTAATTTTGCCCCCCTCCTTTTTTGGGAAGACACAGTCAATCCCACTCATTTAGATGGACAAATATGACTAAGCACTGAAGAGAGAAACCTCAGCTGAAGATCAACACATCAAGCAATACACTATTTACCTTTCTTGTTTCCCTGTTCATCCCTAAATACCCAGAAGGAGTGGGAGCCAGACGGGCTAACGCTCCTGCTTTTGCAATTTTCACACACACACTTGGTAGCTGCATATGGCGATTTAACCCTTTGTGGTCTGGGATGGGAGTGGGTATTGGCATAGGCCACCCACTTTTTTTTGCAGCCAGCAAGTCTCGCTTTCAGGTGAGTTAAGTCCTTTGGAGCCTTCCAAGGCTGTGGCTATTAATCCCTGATGAGAGGGCAAGTATGAGGACTGTTTGCCTTCTATGTCCGTTTTGTCAGTAACATTATTATCACCAATTTGCTCCCACTCCCAGTAGTAATTCTTTTCCATTTGCGGTCTTCTCAGCAAATTGCATTAAGTCTAAAATTAGAGCATGAATTCACTTACCTTTCTCATGTGATAGAACCTCAGAGGGCAACAAGATTACTGGAGTGGGTGAGATTCAAAAACTTGGGACTAATTTTATAAGATGCTTGGAACAGGGTGTGTTCTTTGTTTTTGTGAAGCCATGAAAGGGCCTGGGTGTTCTGTACAGGACAGTTTGCCATGCGCACTGGAAAGGTTGGCATTCAGTGCGTGCCATGAGAAAGCTTTCCCTAGAAGTGAAACCCAAAAGGGTTTGTTGGTTTTTTTTTTTTTCCTTCTCTCTGATGTTGGATGAGGATCAGACTTTTACTGAGCACAGCTCTTCAGGCAGTTAGGGTTCCTAAAGCTGGCTCGCGTCGCAAAGCATTTTATGTGAAGCACCTGACTGAGCAAACTCCTCGGTTCCCTGAGCTGTAAGAGCTGCCATGGATACGGATCAGCCTGGCGAGGTGCACCTAACCACTTGCCTTGCCATTTGCCAAGTGGAGACAGCTCGTGAGTAGGACAAGATCCTTAAGCCAACAATTCCATTAAACAATTGTTTTAATGATCATGGTGACACTATGTATTATTTTTATAACGTGGCCACTAGAAAGAATAAGACCTTCAATAGTGACTCTGTCACAGGATGTGGGGCAGGGGGGTAGTCCTCTGGACAGCCATTCCTTGTCATGTTTGTAGCATGTGCCTGTCTCATGCAACAGCCTGATTCACAACATTTTAACGGATTCCCAAGCAGGACCAAACTCTTCAACTGGTAATAAATGGACTGTGCTCCAGGGAGGAGAGTGCTTAGCTCAGAGAACTCCAGAAACCCCCATCACCATCTTCTGTGGCATCATCATTTCTCCAGTTATAGGAACAGCTCTGGGGAAAAATTGACTGTAAATGCTAAGTGATAACTAACTGAACCTGGGATTAGGGTGTCAGATTGGGAGCTAAGAGCTTGGTATTCTTCTATATAAAACAAATGCTGCCAAGCAGGATACTGGAGCGAGGCCCCACTGTCAACAGCTTGTGCCAATGGCCCAGTCCTGGCAGGCTCTCGCTCGCCTATCTCCTTTGTGAGACTTGAACACTCCCAACAGCCCTGCTGGGCACCCTGGACCAGGATTCTTCTCGTTTTATTGGGAAGATGGAGAAGGAAGCAGAAGTTTCCCTCAGAGAGGAGAGATGGTGGTATTGTGATCTGTTTGCAATACAGGAGACAATGCTCACAGTACATTTATGCACATCTCGACTATCTTGTGGAAGAGGTGGGGAGGAGATGGTTGCTGGTTCAATTATCATCCTCTGACATCTCTGCTAGCACCTCTCTGAGATGAACAGCTGCACTCTGTTTCTCACAGCTATTGATCTGCAGACCCAGATAGATGTTGCTGCATCAATTCCACTCCGTCAACATGGTAAAAATATTCTCTGCTACCTTAGCAGATAAAGCCTTACTTTAGCATAAAAAAGAAACAACCTGCACTATTTTATACCACCATCCTACACATATTTCGTGAACAAGTAGAGCTCAGCTACACTTCTTTTTAAAAACTTTGGCTATTTTGAGCTGCTATTGTAATATTGCTAATGAACATCCAGCGATCCAGAGTTACTTTTAAACCTGGTATCTCCTAATCCCTTTTTAGAGCTGCCAGAAAGCTCTCCTCGTGCACCTTATCCCCAAGGAAAGTCTGTCCTGCACACTAGTCCCAAACCCAGCCCTCCATTGCAAAAGAGCAGCGGGGGCGGTTCTTCCTCGGGAAGGACAACTGCAGCCTGGAGCTATATAAAGTGGGTGACAGAAAGGTTTCCCTTCGTCCCTCTGCACAGTCCACCCCAATCTTGTGCCCCCCACTCTCTCTGCCCCCGTGCTTGTTCTCCCCACACTGCTTTTTCTTCCACCTCATCCTATGACCCTCCACACCGTCCCTGTAGCCTCCTCCTTGGGACACATCCAGCGGCCAGAGGCCACTGAAATCCCATTGACTCCCACCCCTGTGCCAACCACAGCCACCTCTGCAGGCTGCAGGAGCAGTTCCTCACGGCGGTAAGCGCCCCACACTCTCCCAAGCTGTCAGAGAGGAAAGCCCCATCTGCCAATACTCTATATTTCAAGTGGAAGATTTACAGAATGGAGAGATTGTATCTTAGCAACCGCCAGTGCATTAAGAAAGCAGTTTAACTGTTTAAACCTTCAATTAAAAAAAAAAATCCCCCACAAAGAAGCAACTGTCATGTGCAAGACACAAAGCCCATCCTGTGATGCACCGGGAGGGACACATCCACCTGCCAACACCACCCCTTTAAGTGACCCTTCCCTCCCCTGCACAGAGGAGTCGGGTGTGGTTACGGCCCATACCTACACCGTTTGTTGTTGTGCAAAGAGGCGAAAAGGCATCTTTTTGCCAGTAGAACCTGAAGGTTTTGTTTATTGGCCTCATCCCTGTAAGAGCCGAAACAAGGTCTTCAGGGGTTTCCACGGGGAATAAAGGTCCCACGCTGAAAAGTCAGGAGTGAAATAGGCACAGGGCTGTGACTACATACATGAGACGCTACGATGCAGCATCTTTTCCCTGATCTCTACAACTTAGAAATGTCCTATTTTGCCTTCCAGGGTTACCTTAATGATCAGCCTTCAGACACACCTTTCCCTCAGTTCTCTCCTTCCACAGCTTTGGGCCAGGTGACAGACTGGAGCCAGACCTCTCTCTGCTTTATGGGAACACCCCACACATCAGTTCTTGTGAGATTTTTTTTCTTACCACAAGAAAACAGCAGCAAACCTTGATTTCATCCTTGGCCTGCCAAAATGGTACCAAAACCAACAGGGCTTCTGCAAAACCTAGTTTAGATACATCACGATTGTTTCTGCCTCAAAAGCTTTCTGTAAAAGAAAGCTCACCAGATTTTAGTGCACATTATATTCTCTTTTAGATAGATTATTTTCAACTACCTGCTTCATGTCGTGTGGTGGCACGCTGCAGCAGCGGGATGAACCTCACTCAGCATAGCACAAAGGGGCATCTCTATTTTCTTGGAAAGGAAGGCCAGAATCCCTGCAATGGGAGCTGCTTGAGAGGAACATTCGATAGCAGTGGTGCAGAGTCCCTCATCCACAGGTGGGAATTTTTGTTGCACAGAAAGATAGGTCTTAACTTGTGGCCATAATCCATAACTGACCTACAAAGCAATTAGGAGCCAGTCTGGCATTGCAAAGGCTCATGGGAGGGGGGTGGTGGCAGCCACTGTCTTTCTTACTCATGCCTCACAGATGCACTGTTTTAGAAGAATTCAGTACAATAATTAAAGCAAAATTTAAGCAAAAAAATGAGTACTCCCAAAGAATATTCATATGGGAACTGTGATGTAAGGCAATGGGCATGTGCTCATCTGTGCTCAAAAGGCTATGGTACCTATAAGCTAAGAGACAGAAGAGCTGCTCTGGGCTAGAAAACACTTCAGGATATAGGATTGAAACACTCCCATGGAGATTCACTTTTTAAACAACGATTAAAGATCAATTGAACTGTTACTAGAAGCAGCATTAAGAGAGATTTATGAATCATCCGTTTATAACTCTAGGAAAGCAACTTCTTTAAAGAGAAGACTGAAAAATCCATTTATTGCAAAACCATTTGCTGGGCTCATCATCTGTCTGTCATGCCGGTACAGGGGCAGATGCACAAACAGCGTGCTGGCCAAGGGCTGCATTTGGTGATGAAGTTGGTAAATTCCTGGAATATATATCCTGCTGGTATGTGTTTTGCATACAAATCAGCACCAAAAGAAAATAAACTTGCTTGCATTGCATCCTGTTGATTGAATATGTTTTGAACTTGATAACTTTTTCAAAAAAGAGGGTTGTTAGGGTGTTCAGGCAGCTATATCCACCCTAAGCTTTAGCCGGTACCTTCAGCTTCATTTGTAGATGGATTTTTGATCAGAATTCAGTCTGTAGACTTCCAAAGCCCTAGTAAAATAACATTTCCATTACCTAATTAATTGTTTGAAGACATTTTCAGTGATTATTTATTGAAGTTATAGTTTGTCACCTGAGGCAACAGCATGGCTTGTTGTCGTGGAAACATCTCTGCTGTCACCAGTGCTGAATAGGGAGGGAGGAACAGGAGAAGCAACTACAGAAAAGATGCTTTGTTGAAATGTCTCGCTCTTTAAAGTGAAGAAATTATTCCAGATAAAGACAGACCACACTGAGATCAGCTCACAGTGATTTCTGGGATATTGCAGGGTCTGTGGGCTCGGTTCAAGCCCTTTCTAATTTAGCCTGACACAGCCTCTGCTGTCGCATATTCCTGCGGTTAATAGCAACATTTGCAAGACCCTTTCTGATCCCAGAGTTGCTAGTATTGCAGAAAAATCCTCCCATCTTCAAAACCAGAACAAAACCTCTGCAACAACCATCTGTCATCTCCATATTTGATTTGTAAAAGACTAAAATGGAGTCTTTTGGGCTTTCTCCTATTGGCCTTTACCTGGTGTGTGATCTTGACACAACCTTTCTGTTCTCCCAAATCTGTGCATTCATCTACAGTGCAGGGAGACATCAAGTAAGAGTTGGAGGTGGCATTTTCCCTTTAAGATAGTATCTCTTCTAGCTAAGGTTTGATTAAACTCTGCTACAGATTTCTTTCTTTCTATTCAGGTAACAGAAACTTAATAAAGGGTTTTAACCTCAGATTAAGCCTGATCATTATTTTTCTTTTTTCACCTAACACATGAAGACAGAGGAGAAAACAGAGTTTCCACTGAAAAGGTGGAAAAGTGGAAAAGTGTGGGAAAGCTTCCACTGGAAAGGGTCCTGGGAAGGGACATCGGGCTCAAGCATTGTCACCACTTGCACACTACCACAGAAGCAACAAATGCTGATCGATACTCTCAGATTTATCTTAAAAGATTTTAGGGACAGGAGTCATCTCAAAGCAGACAGACCACATGGTTCACAGGTTTGCCACGCACTGGTGCCTATGCTGTGAGTTTATCGTTATATAGGATTTTATCACAAGGGAAAATAGGGATTTATTTCCCCCCCCCCCCGTTCATAGCCTTACAGACAGACCCTGCCAGCATGCCTTTGCTCGGCGTGTGGGTAACGCAGTTGGTGACTGGTGGTGCGTTGGGCCTACAAACGGTTATTTTTCATACAGATTTTATGGGTTGTTTTCTTTTTTCCTTTCCTAATTACATTTCCTCCCCGAAACGGATTAAAACCAGAACCCGACTCTTTTGTTCCTCAGCGGTGCCCTCTGGAGACAGCGGCGGAGGGAGCGAGCTGCAGCCCGGACCTGGAGTGCCATCTGATGGCACCAGCGACAAAACACACTAGCGTTCCACCAGCCCAGGCCGGGTACCCACCGCCAAACCGGGCAGTTTTGTTTGCTTAACAGAAAAAAAAGAAAGCAACACAAACTCCCTACACAAACGTGCTCTCTGTGGAGGTTAATGAACCTTTGTAATTGGAAGGCCGTTCGCCAAGTGAGGCCAAGGTTAGCTAGACTGCCCAGGACTCTGTTTCCTGACTTTTTAAGGAACATATTGAAGAAATAGAGCTCATTAACAGTTGATGATGACTTGTACTGCGATGTTTTGGCACCCTACATCAAACTGCAGATGAGAACCAAATCTGCGCCAATACTTAAGGCTGGAAAAGTGAATTGTTAATTACCTTTGTACATCATTCACTGACGTCTCCATAAAGCCCATGCAGATGTCACTAACACTGATTAATCCAGCCTCACAACAAATGAAATGCCAACCAAAACGAAGCTACACACTTGCCTATAAAACGAAGGGATGTCAGGTTTGGTTTTTTAGCCCATAAGGAGCACATTCCCTTAAAATTCAATTTGTTTTTCTAAAACGCACACCGACATCTCAGATTCAAGAACAGGGTTAAGAGGAAGATAAGAGTGGGAATAAAATCAGATGCAGTGTCAGCACTGCAGGAACTCCACTGGCACGAGCTGTGGCATGGCTGCCCTGTGCCTCGAATGGAGCTATGGCAGGTGCAAGGGAAGCATTTTGTGGCAGAAGAGAGGGTGCAACCCCAGGGCCTGTTGAGGAAGAGCTCACGGTGTGCTCTGTCTCTACTTGGGGCAAGCTTCTAGTCCTTACACAAAAGCTTTTGCCCTAGCTTTGGTACTGTGAGCCTCACACCACTTGAGAGGGCACCAGGCTAGAGGCAGAGGCTGCTTTATATTTATCCATGAACAGCAATGGATGCACAGACTAATGCTGGAACAGAAATCCCTGAAATTGATGATGTAATTTACCTCAAAGGTTAAAGCTCCTCTTCCCACTTATATGAAGATGCAGGATATTTGACTTTGGGATGAAGATATTTTGACCAGCATTTACACACACACACACACAACTAGTTATGTGCAAATCTACTCCAAGTTATTCCTCATAGAATATAATAATTTAAATTCCCTTCCTGTCCAAGACAAGTGGACCTTGCAGGCTGACCTTGTGAGCAGAAGATGTGCCTCAAAGCTGTCCAAAAAATAAATCACATGACATTAGGTGTGGCATGCCACTTGGAACTTCCCAAGGACAACCCACTACACCAGTCTCTCTACATTTGTATTGTATTTCTCCTATTGCCAGTGTCTGTTTGTTTTGTAGCCACACTCTTTCTAGCTCCCAAACCTGTGCTGCACACAGACTAAGGGGCTTCAGAGGTGTGAGGCTTCTATTTTCACACATGTACAACATCCATTCAAAACTCATCTGGACGTGATCCTGTACAAACACTGAACTGAGTATTGTGAATCTGCAGTCCTACAGAAGCTGGTTCCTGTAGCTGTCAGTGGGAAGATCTATCTATCTATCTATCTATCTATCTATCTATCTATCTATCTATCTATCTCCTATATATATTTCCTTCTATGCTCATGTAAAAAATTTCGTAAAGCAGTGTTTTTCAAGCAGTATTTCAATCTTTCTTGTTCTGCTTCAAAAGTTCAAGTTTGCCAGAGGTGATGAGCTTTCTCAGTGCTGAACCTCCCTCCTTAATGGGAAGATGAGAGTCATCTTTTCCACATAAGGCTGTAATTTGTAAGAGGAAGTTGCAGGATGCTAATGATTATTTTTTTTCCAGAATAAAAGCTAATTAAATTTTTTGAGTAATAATATTGAAACAAATGAACAATCTTAATTAATGCATATAAACAGTAATGTGATTTGGTTGTTTGTTTACACGTTGGTGAGTTCCACCTAATTTTTGCTACACGGATTAATGTATTTCTAACTTAATGGCTGAGTAGCTGCTTTTCCTTCCCATCTATCTGCCATTCAAACAATTGCCAACTGTGAAGCTGAGATGAAAGCCCAGCCTCTTTTAACCTCCTCCTTTTTTTGCTGACCCTTAACCTGAAAGGCTGTGAAGGAGTTCAAAAGTGAAAGGAAATAATTCATAACCTTGAAACTTTTTTTGCCTCTTTTAGTGGAAAGAGAGACACCAAAAGGCTGACAGAGACCATGCTCTGCAAGTGGCATATTACTTTATGCCAACAGCTCAAGTTCCTCGGCTGCAAAGGACTGTAAGAAAGCATTGTGCTACCCACTGGTAACATTCTTCTATTACAGAAATTGCAAGTAAATTTAGAGTCAGGCTGTCCTGGTTCTGGCCAGGCCAGGGCTGACCTCCCCAATCAGCCAACACAGGTGAGCTGAGTCAGCCCAGGTGAGCTGAGTTAGCCGGAGCTGTTTTCCATACCACCTGACACCACTTGCCCATAAAAGCAGCTGGTTGGGGAAGGGTGGGGGCTGGTTGTTGCCTCTGGGACAGTTGGAGTGTGGCTGGGACGTCGGTCTGGTTGGTTCTTATCATCAGGCAGCCCTCTGTGATTGTCGGATCAATAAGGTACTGTGTGTTAGCACTGGGTGTTGGTGTAACTAGACATTATTGTTCTGTATTCACCTTGATATTTGGCAGCAAACTGTCCTTATCCCAACTCATGGTGGCTCTGCCTGTTTCTCTTCTGGGAGTGAGCAAGCAGGTTGGTGGGCATTTGGCCTCTCACCAGGGCCAAACCACCACACAGGCACAGCTGGTTTATGCCACTTCAGAGAAGAGCAGATAGTTCTCAGAAATAAACCCACATGTAATTCCCACTGATCTACCAAGTTCCTTCTCTAGAAGAACTGGGCCAAACACAAAGCATAAACTCTTTGTGTTCCTGCCTACTGCAAGAGGCTGTTAGTCATTACAGAGTGGGCTCTTAAATTATTCAGAATTTCTATATGGTTTGTTGTTTCTCTGTGCTTACACAAGAGTGTACCAGGCTGGAGAACAAGTAGTACTTTTTCATGTTACTTTGAGGATGAAATTCAAATAATGAATATTTACTCTACATTCTGTATATTCCAAATGCTAAAGCTGAGCTTAGAGAAGAATATCTGAACCTAATTTAGATGTGTCAATAGTCATATCATATTCTCCTCCTCCTCTTCAGTTAATTAATACTAATTCAAAAGATTATCAGCCTAGAGGAAGGACACCTATATTTGGAACCGTTTATAATTCATCATGTCTTCAAAACTAAGAAAATAAAAAATGTAGGATTAATTGAATAATTAAGAGCAGCTGCCACATTCTGTCTCTTCTTTCCAATCTAGAAGATGGACTGGTTAGGAATACAGAGCTGGAGCAAAGCTATTTTGTGCTGGGTGCTTGCAAGATGTGAAGTACATAAAAACACCCACTGCAAAAACACCTTGCCTGGAATTGCAATTGCTTATTAAGTATTAGTGATTTTGTGCTTGTCAGCTAAGATATGATTTAGAAAGAAAAGGTTTATTTGCTGAAGGCTTCAGAATGCTGAACATTAGACCGACAAGAAAATGGAGTACCTATCCATCATGCTACCCTTAATGTATCCTCTTCTTCGATAAAAATATAGAAGCATCAAGAGAACTAGCATTAAAGGGCATTATTTAAAAATTTACCTCCTATTTCCTTTTAGGATACACAGAAGAGCTGAAAACTTTGTAAGTGACCTCATATGTGTTAGGCCTTAAAACTTCCCACCTCTGTTGGGAAGAAGCCTCTGACAAATTCACCTGTCCCTATCAACCGGTCACTGCAGGGCATGTAAATTACTTTTCCTAGGATCGAGCTAATTCAGGGGTTTTCACCTAAGTGTATAAAGGGGAATTGGAAAACTTGGAATCTGATCAATATCAGCATCATTATCATTGAGGGAGCTCCCTGCCCAAGTCTGAGGAACTAGAGAGTTTTAGCTGATAATTCTAAGTTTGCAAATGCAGTAAGAGCCACATGCCGATATCCTCCTAATAATTTCCTCAGAAAAGGCTGACCTAGAAGTCTCAGGAGTTGTTGGAGTTAAACTCCATAACAATATTATGCTAAAGATTGGAACCCTGTTCTCTTAAAAAGCAACTTTTGCCAAAGAAGTCAACAATATATGCGCCCTCTTCTTGCAAGACTTCCCACATCTGACTTCAAAGAGTTGTGTTCTTTTCAGGATATGTAATACCTTCTTCAAAATAGACCACAGGAAGTCAGTAAATTGATATCCTTACAATGAGTAAAACCTAAAAACAGAAGAATTTTTAACATTAGTTCTGAATATCAAGACTGCTGCCTTTTTTTCTCCTGACAAACATATGAATAGAAGTTTCAAAATTATGTGTATTTAATGAAAAAAAAAAATGTGAGAAAAGTGTTGCATCTTTTATGGTTAAGTTTCAGAGCCAGGAAGAATGTGAAGATATTTTAAAACCTACCGGTGTTCTAACAAAGAGAGGAGAAAGGCTACACTTATCCCTATTTCTAGCCAACATGACACTAAGTAAGTGAAACTACATCAAAAGTTTGCCTTTACCTGTCACACTATACCATTTCTTTTCCCCAGGTGGAAGCAGGGAGGGATATTTCTCAAAACTAGAAGCACCTGGACAGCATGACTGTGCTTCATAGATTTTCTGATGGGTTCAAACACCACTATGTGGCACTGGATGGTGAAAGCTCTGCCATTTCAGGCTTGGCTTACAGCCGCAAAAACTTCACCTGGCATGGTCAGATTTTACTAGTAGCTTAAATAATGTGAAGTACAACTTAAAGTATCTCAGACCAGAATGTTCGAAACATCTAAGTAGTATTTTTTCAGTGAAATCCTTTATCAATGCAACACAAATAACTGCTCACAATGACAAAGCACAACAAAGAGATGTTTCACCCATTTAATTCAAGTTTGTATTTTGTGTTTATTTGCACAATACAAATCATTAAACATTCTGTTTCAGTTTCCACTGTAGACTTTTAAGGACTCTTCAGTTGCTTTGGCTTGTCTGGTACTGATACCATCTCAATATCAGCTTTACTCTGTAGTGTTTGTCCTTCACACACCAGCATGGATTATACCTTGGAGTCCTATCTAGAGCTATCATCACCAATCAGAAGAAATAGTGTATTTTGTAAAGATTATTTAATGTAAAATGGAAGCTTGAGGACTTTTTACAACCTTGCTGAGGTGTGAAGTAGTGTGCCCTTTCAAAAAACGTTAATGTCATCTTCTGGACAAATAGCAAAACAGAGTTCTGTATGCAGATATCACCACTGGGTAATGACTATAAGATCACTTTTTTTTTCTAGAAAACACCAAATAAATACAAGCAGTACAATGCAACAGAAGCTGTTGTCAGCCACCTATTCTAAATCATACCTGTGAAAATACAAATGGGCACGCTGTGAATATTTAAAGACTAAAGTGCTTTTAACACAGGGCAAGTGAACGCATCTAGTGTTGTACCATGAGCAAATACATATCCATTTTGGACAAATTAGTCTCCATGCAATTAGTCAGCAGCAATCCCCTGCATTCATTTATAATATTAAATTAGTACATATTACTTCAGCCATATGGCGTTTAAGGTCAGGATACAGTGTGTACACTTACAAAACTCAACCAATGCTCTACATCAGCATACATTTTGAGCACTGCCACAGCAAAGTGATTGTTTGGAGTTTTGTTCTTTACCTTGTAAGAAGCCAAACCTTTGGTGATGTAAATGCAGCGTACACTGAAGATACCACTGAACCAATATGAGAGCACATTATGCAGCTGACAGGAATGGGAAGAAGAAAAAATCAAAAGCGAATTTAATTGCTTTATGCACTGTGCTCCTCCAGTCATGCTCTACTTTCACATGCCTCCCTGCAGGTAAGAGTTTAGACATGCAATTCAAGCAGGTGATTGCTTTCAGTTCAAAGACAGGCCATTTACTGCCAAGACGACCCTCCAGAATTGTGCTGAATTCAATTATACTTCCTTGTCTCAAGTTCAACAACACTTTTTTAAACTCATTGCTTGCCTTCAGCACAATATCTTTGGTTATATCATCCTCCTCTATAGGCTTGGTTCCATTTTTGCTACTGAAAGGCATGCCCACAGTTATTTCAAACTTGTACCGATCAAACATTTTCATGTGGCAGTTATGCTTTGTCAAATACTTGAGACGACACAATTCCTCCTCCTCCTGTGAAACATTTTTGGGGTCACAAAGAGGGTAGGTTTCACCATACAAGCATCTCATCCAATCGCCAATAAAAAGCGGAAGCATATTTATTGCAGATTCTGCACTATTGTCGATTTCTGTCACGCGCACGTATTTGAACCGCCCAGTCCACGTCACTCTGTGTCCTTCCAGGTGACTACATAAGATCTGAGTACGTGCCATGTTAGTCTCCTTCCACGACCTGGGTCCGCAGAGGAACGCGTACTGATTCCACGTCAAGGTTGAGTTGTAAACTTTCATCCCCTCTGATCGATACACATAGAACCAACAGAACAACACCACGGCCGTAATCCACACCAGGATGAGTTTCACAATGGAGCTTCGCGTGAGGGACTTAACCATTTCAACTACAGAGAAGTTCACTTTCGTCCACCATCGGAAGAGCAAGGGAATGGTACACAAAATCAGAGTCACGACAATTTTCACGAGCTCCAGAGACACAAACCACTTGATGAAATGGATAAGACACATCAGTGCAATGCCTACACCTAGGACTGGGAGCGCAAAGAGAAACAGAAAATAACCAATTGATGCACGAACGAGCCCAATGCCCGAGGACTCCCGCAGGATGACCACGGAGAGCTCGCACCACATAAAGCAGACCAGGTATGGGACCAGGTAGCAGTAGGTGCCTTTAAAATTCCGTAGTTGAGCCATTCTAAAGAAAAGATAGAACAAGTACAAAAACAGAAGGCACGGGACACTTACATTTATCACAAAGAAATGGCCTACAGGAACAGTAAAGAAGGTTTTACCTAGGAATTTCAGGTAGCCAAAATTTCCGGGTAATACCTGCAACAGGGATAAGCAACCTGCTGCTATCTCAGTCATTAATGCTCTTCGTGTGTATGGTTCTGCACATGTGCTTAAACTCATGTAACTCGTCACTGTGAAGAAAACCGAGACAGTAGCTAACTCTGAGCATGGTATACAGTCTTTGCTTGCTATAGGGAAGGAAAATATGACAAAGAATACCGAGAGTAAAAAATAAATGTATGGCTCTAAGTGATTCCATCCAAAGTTTACCTCGGCTTGCTCAACGTCTAGGTTTGGTTCAAAACGAAGCAGTAAGTCAGTCAAAGCGCGGAAGTTTTCCCAAGCCTTACTGTCCTGAAACACCTTCAGTGTGCAAATCACCATAGAAATGAAGGACAAATAGAATATGACTAACGGAATAATGAAGGCAAAAAAATCAATTGTCAGATTACTTATGATGAAGAAAAAGATGAGAGCATTGATATGGTGTGTTGGAACAATGGTAGACAGCCAATGCATTCCTGCCTTGGATGCAATATCTATAAGGTATTCTTTAATTTCCATAATGGCATGAAGCGGATATTTTATAACCTGGAAAGAGAGAGAGGGGGGCATTTTATTTATGAGCAGTTTCATATCTTTACATCACAATTATTCTTAGCTGAAACAGTAGCAGTCGGTCGTCTAACCTCAGCTGACACGAAAAGATTTATATTTCAGACAAATGTTGCCAATAAAATGAGATTACTTTGTCTGAGATTATTAGCTCTATTTTGATTAATGCAGTCAGATGAAGCTCAGAGGCGATTCTGATTTCAGAAAAGACGTATTTCATTACCTTTGACACACATAATTAAATGGCTTCCTAGTCAAATATTCTGCTGTAATTTCATCTTGAAGGTAGTACAGGACTGCAGCCATGTAGTTTAACTTAAGTCATTACTTGAGCTGTGTGTACTGTAGCTTTAAAGCACTTAACTCTGCCACTGTTCTGCAAGGATAATGCTATACATCCTGCTATGCATATACACTACAGAAAGCAGTGCATATGATTCATATGCACTTACAGGAAGTCTTTTCAGCTGCGGTTTATCTTTTAAACAATTCTTCCTAAGTATTGAGGGATGCAGCTGTCAAAATCTGTTTGTAAGCTGTTTTAGCTAGGGATTCTTTTAACTCCACAACAGTAACTGTACAGGATCTTAAAATTCTACCTATCATCTTACGTGGCATTTTCCAGCATGGGCACCAGACAACAGAGGAACTGCTGCTGGATTGGATGCTCTCCCTATGACCAACCACACACTTTACATAGGATCAATAAAAAGGTACAGGATTTTTCAAACACATATTCAAATACTGAAGCTACACTTTAGATGCTGCAAACAATCCTCCTTTTGTTATCTCAGAACTTATTATTTTACAGTAATTAGTTCCAGGGAAAGGCAAAGAATGCTTCAGCAAAGATCTATATATTGTGGTGAACTGGGGCAACACCCACAATGGCTCGGGCAGAAGCTTATTTCCTAGTGAAGGTATCCCCGTTCTCTGTAAGTCATCTCTTTCAGAATATTGGTTATTCAAGAGACTGGAAAGGGATATCCATCGAGCCCCACAACCATATGATAACAGACAACAAAATGACAAGAATTGCAATGACAGCACTCAAATCAACAGCTAGAAAACACACCGTCTTGCTTGAAATTTATACCAGTATTGCATGCATTCACCTTAATTTTCCCTTCTTTCCTTACCTAGAGAACTATAATTATTAGAAAACCACTAACAGCAAGTTCCACTATTTTTGAGTTCCTTCATAAAAGAACCTTTTCACACCTCAAAGCTATGGATAATTTTCCCCACATGCTCACTTCTGTTTAAATAAGAAAGATATGAAGCATGTGATAACATCTGTAATAAAAAATACAGCTGTTATGATAGGCATATTTAAATCCTCACTGAGATGTAATGATGGTAGACTGCCCTCTTCCAGGGAAAAATATTAGCCCTTTCTCTCAAATATATGACTCCTATGAAACTGTGGACATATATACACACACACACACAAACACATACATATATATATGAAATCAAGTCCAAAACCAAATTATAGTCACAATTCTTCTACTGACCTATACAGACTAAACATCAGCTTTGAGAGTCAAATACAAGTCACCTCTGTCTTGGTAGGAATGCACAAGCTCAGAGCCCTTCCACACAACCTGTTCAATATTCTTTTTACCTTCAGTCGCAGGGGTAACTCTTCAGGACTCTTCCCTGCCAGTTCATCATCTTCCTCTTCCTGCATAATCAGGTTAGATGGGATGATTCCTTTTGCATACTTCTTGGTAATTTCAACAAAGTCATCCAAAGCAATAAATTTTTTAGCTGAAAGATAAAATGAAGACTGGGAGTAAATAGTATTTCTATAACACTGTACTGATTAGGAGTTTGAACATAGATTTTCTTTCCTGGTTTTAAAGAAGATCCACTCTGGGCTTCAAAAACTTAACTACCAGTAATACCAGCTTACCATGCAACTTGTTCCGAGATCTGTGCTGAAAACAAGCAGCTGCCTGTGCCAGCAATATCTGACTACTCTAAATCTTGTCAGACCAGTAGGGAAATTTATTACACCAGTAAGCAGGAGAACAGAGAGAGCGAATGTAGCTTATGTGCAAGTATTCCAAGGAAAAAGAAAGGCTATTGCATTAGGTCACACAGCTTTAAATCACAAGCTGTTACATCTTTGGTAACTTCTTGAGCAAAGTTTTTAACTAACAGCTATGTTGAAAAGAAAAAAAACAACCTGTAAATGAATAGTAACCAAAGTATATTATTAACTGAAAAACTGACTACTGGTTTGGCATATAATGGTAATTTTTCTGACTTCAGAAGTTACAGACATATAATTATGGAAAATACCCGGTTATTCCTATCTACAAGACTAAATATAGATTATCTATAGTGTATTAATTTAATATGCTACATGGCTATACAAAAGGCCTCCCCCAAACTCTATGAAGCAACAAAACATACTTTGCTCAGTAGTACACCAAATTCCTCACTCTGCCCTAGAAAAATCCTTATCCACTTCTGTGAGTAGAAGGAAGGCTTCTACTTCTGAAAACTAGGGATGCTGCAAGACAAAAGTGATTTATACGCTCCTTCAGACTCACTTCATAGCAAGTTCCTTACATGACCATGGATTAGCTAGTTTCTATGGTAGACAAGCCTGATGATGTTTGTAAAGGAGGATAATTAACAGCAACTTTTTTCCATATACTAAAGCAAATGACATTGGTGTAGATATGAAAGACTTTTGAATGACAAAAATCTGTAACACACCTCCTACACCGTAAGTTTAGCTAGTCAGCTGATACAGAACTATAAAAGCTGGTCTGCTTAATACTAGTTTAAGATTTTGAAAAGACAGAAAACTGAACTGCTTTGCTAAATTTAATATCACAGTATTAGTGGGTTTGGGCCTATAATTTTTTTAATTTTACAAAAATGCTATAATTATAGAAGTTGTATATAAATATATCAGTATTTAATATTGAAACCACTGTAGATCCAGAACAAAATAAAGTCTTTGTGTCAAGATACCTGCTATAGAAAGATAGGTGTTAAAAGAGTTTAAAAAGCCCCCAGCATTTTATAATCTATCTTTAATCTCACAACATGGATGTTGCCTTTTGCCTGCACTTTTTTTTTTTCTCCTTACTGCATGGACCCATATGTCCCACAAAATACCATCTGGCATGCCTCCCAACAGACAAGAAAGGATTTGGGGTTTTTTTGCTAACTGCTCTTGTCATTCACAGACTCTAGGGTGACATTACTAGCACAAAGAAATTGGTGAGACTCCTTAGCTGTCTTTGGTGCAAGACTAATACCAAATGTGTCATCTAAAGTGACTGTCCTGTTGGGGCAAAACAAGAGAGTGGTAAAATAAGTCTTTTTGGTATGGAATCAGCAAGAGGACATGGTTAGAACTTGACAAAAATTCATTCATGGCACTTTTATAGGATCGGGAGATATCCTGAGAGGAAACCTGTTATTAACTTACTATGTATAGATGGCCTATCATATGTAATGAGATGTATACTCCTCCCAGGCATGCAACAACTGTACACTGACAATGTCAGCATTAATCTTCTGTTTATGCCTCCATTAAGGATACCCCAGATCACATATCTGCAAACACCCATGCAGCTTAAAAGTTATCTTCCAAGTAATGTCAATGTAAGTTTTAAAGGAAGAATCTGCTGCTGGCAAGATAAATGGAGAAATTCAATGGATCAGAGAAGTAAATGCTGGAGAGTAACAGCTGTCTTGTTCATCCATGAAAAGATAAAAGCTCTCTAGAGAAGAGGTAACAGCTTAACTCCTACTTTAAGTGTTTGATGAAAACTTTTCGTTTTTAAATGTTATTAGTATTTTGTCACCCAAGTGTCTTTTAAATTGATATAAAAAGCGTATGTTGTAGATTCTACTTTATTATTCATAGATTTTTTTTCTTCAATTTAGTTATGACAAATTCCCCTGCCTCCCCCATCCATCGTAGAAAAGGAAAAATATGCACTTCAATTTCTGCCTACGCTTACATGTAGGTTCATTTACTCTCCTGTTGTTTTATCTGCCATTTAAGCCTTTAAATATATATATAAAAAATAAAACTGCAAGTTCCTTTTCTGACACTCTTGAATTAGCAAAGAATCCAGAACAAAATTACTCTATTGGGATGTACTACCTCATCTAAGGGATTGGAAGAACACTAGTGTTGTCCACTAAGCACCAATGCAACATAGTTC
>VZTU01030332.1:0-10488 GCA_013400835.1 Zapornia atra
TGAACAAATCCTGCACTGTCAGGCTTTCCTCCTAACTCCTAGGACACCAATACCTCACTGTTTTGTTTACAAAGATACCATGGAAAACTGTTTGAGAGTCTTGCTAAAGTCAAAGTCAGTACCATCCACTACTGTCTTCCACTGAGCCAGTTATACCATCATCAAAAGTAATCAGGTTGATGGGGCAAACTTTGTCTTCCATCAATCCCTACTGGCTATGTCTAAAGAAATTCTTGTCCTTTATGTGCTAGGACAAAACCTTTAAGGGAATTTCCTTCATAGTCTTCCTGGGGAAGCAGGTTAAGCTAAGCATTCTGAATTTCCCCAGATCTTCCTTTTCCCCCTTTTTAAAGATATGTGTAACATTTGCCAGTTTAAACTGATGAGGAACCTCCCCTTGATCACCATGACCAGTCAAAGATGATAGGGATTTTTCAGTAACGTCGGGGAGTTCACTCAGTATCCCATCTTGTCCAGTGGACTTCTCTATTTCCAACTTAAGTGATCCCCAGCTCAGTATTTCTTTACTGTGTATACTATGTATACTCTAATAAGTCAAGCAGATGAAAATCATTAGCAAAAATGATTGTGTTGTTCAGGGTTTTAGATAGTGGATATAAATTGGATATAAATTTCCTCCATAAACTTTAACAGGTTTGAGCTTAATATAATCAAAGAACTGCTGTAAAGGCACTTCCTTCAGAAGCAGCATGTAAGAGTGATCTGCCTTTCCACTGATAATTCTTGGTGAGGTGCATTTTTAAAAATTTTCCTTCTTATGCCACCGAGTTCAGTTTTCTGAGTTTGATTTATTATTTTTTTTAAGAGGCTTTGTGGTACAGTTCACAGGGGAGCAAATCAGGAAGGGTTAATGAAGCTCCCACTTGCAGGCTTTTACCTGTCCTCAGCTTTGACCAATTAGCCAATTAGGAACAGCAGCTGTAAAAGCCTAGATCCAAATAAATAACAAATTTGCAGGATTTTCTGAAAAGGCTGCAGAGTTGTGCTGAGAGATGCTGCAGGAAAAGTTTTGTGTGAAGAGCAGTGATTGATCATGGGAGGCAGCCTGGAAACTCTGGGAGCTGTGGAAAGAAAAGTCTCTCTTTTTGGTTTTTTTTTAACCCAGGGTTCTATGGCTGGAATTCAAGAAAGTTAAGGTGAGTTGTACTAAAGCTATTTTTGATGTTGTATGAATTGGCAGTGCTATTTTAGTTCTTCAAAGAAGAAGCAAAGGAAAAAATAGGTTTCAAGTACCTATTACTGAGAGTAAATGAGAAAGATGTTTTTCTCTCTAGGTCTGATTTTGCTTGGTTTTTTGTTTTGTTTTTTTTCTTCCTTAGTAATGTGTCAATCATAGTTTCTGTATTTGTGTGTGCTGGTCACACTTTGAGTGCCAACTATGGAGAATCTCTATACATATTAGTACTTCTTTCACTCTCGCCCCTCTGAAGCCTACCATGTAGTCCCGACAGTTGTACCTTTTCTCCCTCTTTTATTTGGTCTATCTTCATGAAATAGGCTGACCACTGGAATATGTGTGTTCATCTGACTAACAAAAAATTCTCTGTTACATTATAAAGGAATTATCTTCTTTCAGTGATTTATTGATACATTTGAGTACTTCTGTGACTATGTGTTTTACCTATGTCAATAGGCATGTTAATAAGTATAACTGATTTGTACGAGCATTTGAATAGCATGAATAGTATCTTATTACTGGCAATGGGTGTCAACCAGAGGTGATGGAATCGTGTCATCTCAGGTATTGTGGCCTGAGTCATCCCAAGTACCTTTCTCCTAGGTGTGTTAGATCACTAAGCTATATGAACAAAAGAAGAGTTACAGCAATTAGAACATTTTTTTTAACACACTAACAAGAGGTGACCATGGGGTCTGAGCTCCTCTTTAGCAAAATTCTTCCAATCTGCCTTCTGATTAGTCTTGGGAATCGTTTTATGTTTGTTCTCATGTAACTAGCATATCTCTTTCAACTTTTCCAAGATAAGTCATATTTAATGACAATCATTGCGATATATTAGCTTGTAGATGTCAATAATGTAATGTGGTTCCTAATCTTTCAAACTAATTCACATGCTGAGCTGTCCTTCTGAAAGAGGTGCATCTGGCTTAGAAGTAAGTGGGAAGCTGAAGTACATTAATAAAACTTAGCAGCATGAATTTTATAGTGCAACTGTGATACAAGCAATTCTGTTTGCAAGTTGTATGATTATCCTATCTGTATCTTGGGAATGGAGTATGTGATAAAACAGGCTTGGAAAAGGGAATGGTGGTTATCTTAGGGGATATTTGGTGTTTTTTGCAGATACTTAAACAAAAGTAATGAATCACTTAAGCTGTGAACTTAGTAAGAAGAGGAGAGTTTCTCAGTATGATCTGATGTTACTATTGCTGACTATTGATCTACTTCTATGGATATTTTAATCTAGAGTGCATCTAATCATGAATATATTAAGTGTTTAGTATTGGTACTCTTTTTCTCAGTTGGAAGTTTAGCTGAAGGCAGTGTATTAATAATTGAAGTAGATAGTTAATCTTCTAAAATTTGTATTCAGATATTAACTGTCACTAATTTCATACAGTCATAAGCAACTTGAAGTCAATGTGACACAAGAAATGATACTCTACTGTCTCATCTCTAACAAATGACAGTAATTAGCTGTATTTCGAGCAAAAGATGATATATCACAGATAAGAAAGTTCATATTTCTTACACTGTCCATTACCAGAGAAGTAGGGCCAAATGATCTCTCATGTTACGCTTCTTTATAAGCTCTTCTGTTACAGAATATAATATTAAAATGATACTTGTAAAGTAAGTTTTAAGACAGAGGAAACTCTTGAAAACTGATGGCCTCAGTGAGCAACCAGTGTAAGTATGGACTTTGATAAGGACTAGAGAAATGCTCTTGGGAACTAAAGAAAGCCTATGCATCCTTCTTGTTGTGTTGCCTTCCCTACTGCTAATAAGGGAATGGCAGCTTGGTTCTTCACCTCTGGTCACTTTCACAGTGGCTTGAACAGTACCAGCTTTGTCCCTTTAAAAGGCTATGAATAAAACAGTTGTTTTCAAGTATCTAAAGTTTCCTTGCTGCTTATAAAGCCTTGTATGTGTCACTGACCCTGTGATACAGAAAACTTGGAAACAATCCATGCAATTGGAATAAGGTTTCCTACACTAAGTGGAGGTCAAAATCTTTCCCTTCAAGATTACAGTGGTCTGAGGTTCAGTAGCAAATACCATAAAGTATTTTGTCCCAGTCTCTGAAATCCGTGAATATGTTGGGTAGCTGGTAAACAAAACTGATTCTATTTTCCTGCCATAAATAAAAGGACAGGGAGTTGTGAAAGGAGAAATAGTGAGTGGATAGAGGTGTGATCTAAACCAAATCCCGCCCATTGCATTAGCTTCAGTGAGTAACACATCTATACAACTATTGCAAAGCAGAAGAGGGAAACATAAATGTACCTGCCCTTTATGCGAAGCATTCCTGTGTGAGGCCAAAGTGTGTGTGAAACAGGTGAGTGAGAAAGGTGGTGGATTTTATAAGGGGATGGTGGTAAGAAGGCTGTGGAGCAGCCTTCCCAGTGCTGGGAACACACACACACAAATGAGGTGTAGTGCAGCTACAGTCTACTGCTACAAAGGGCCATCAGCTTGAAAAAAGATGGATATAAGCCAGCTGATGATGCTTTGTGTAGGACTGAGGCATCCTCTCCGGTGTTAAGACACACTATCTAGATTTTTTGACTGGAAAACTCTAGTACTACCCTGTTTGACTTCAGATATGAAGATAACTCCCAGTATGTATTTGTGTTCAATTTCTAGAAACTCAACACTAAAAGTGCAATTAATGTATACCAGGCTGTGTTCAATAGTGTCTTACTGAAACTTGTCAAACATGCCTATGATTTTTATGTGTGGCTCTTTAAGAGTTGTTTGCTAGGAGTTTCACCCTTATATAGAATAAAAGGGAGAGAATACGAGTATTTTTAGCATTCTGAAGTCCCTTAATCTGCATTTCTGATAAGACTTGGGTTTTCTCCTCAGAATCAATAGCAAAGTAACCACTTTAAAAAAAAAATCTTTTGAAATCTGTTTTGCATAAAGATAATCTATTGAGCCTTTTCTAGGATTAAAGTTACCTTATAAAATGAATGCATAACACTTATTTTCTTCATAATTTACAATATTTTAAGAGACACTGTATTTCGAAAGATATGTACCTTTTCTTTTTTAACAGTACTTGCACGGGAGCCTTAGGTATTTATACACGCAATACATTCAGATAGTAGTAAGTTACATGATGTGAGCATGGCTCAGAATTAAAAGAAATGGTTTCTGAGAAATAGTGGAACAAATATTCCTATTGTATGAACACTACAAAGACTACTCTATCTGAAGTGTCTTGTTGATGTGTTTGTGTGCTCAGAGAAAATCAACACTACTGATGCTTCTGTCCTTATAAAATGTAGCTGAGAACCAGCATGTTACTGCACTAACAGTGTGGCCAAAAATGTTTTCGAAGTGTTGGAAAAGCTCAGGTTTATCTTGGTTTTAGTTGTGACAATTAACAAAATTATATTATTCCAGTATTATCTGAGAGTTAGGGTTATGATGTGTTATTTTTGGGCATGGAGTTTGGCTTCCTGAAGTGTGAATGTCCTTTTGCTGATTTATAGTTTTGCATTATTTAAGTAGCAAATTCTGTATAATGCAGATGAGAACCTTTGAGGGAAAGTAAATATTATAGTAATTCAATATTTCAGTACCCTTGTAGTGATTTGAAACAGTCTATTAGTAAATTATGTTTGTTTTCATCTTTAGGTATAAAAATGCTTTGCATATACCAGTAGATATCCATCCCACTTAAGACAGAGGAAAACTGACAAAGAAGAATTGGAAGCAAGCCCAGGTTCTTCTCACTCCTATCCAGTGACCTACTCTTAAATGACAATATTTATATTGGCCCTTTCTATCTTCAATCTAGATATCGCTTTCAGCATAACAGAAGCCATAAAATATAACCCAGTGATTACTGCAGCTCTTCCTAAAAATACAGGGCTTAACTAGAACTCCTTCAGAAATATGGTATCAATTTAAAAACACCAAATGAAGTGTCAGGACAAATTTCTCCCAAAAGATTTTGCTATTGTAATGCCTGTTGCTGTAGTAATCCTTTTTCAGAAGCCTGACTCGCTGCTGAATCCAGAGCCATGTGTGGACCAGAACCAACAGGGAATACTGAAGAGGGATGCCTCTTCAAAAGTACCTAACACAGGCTGCAGAAAGCTTCTTGTTTAATCAGGATTCACATCTAAAAATGGTCTCCTGGAGTTAGGTCCTTGTGCTTCTGCTTTCAGAAATAGAGGGAGCACTGTTGCATTTATACTTTGTACAGTAGTTCAGTGTCTCAGTCATTGAGAACGTGAGAGGTGGGTGTTACAGGCCATCATCAGCTAACAGTCAAAGAATCATCCTGTGACCTGAATGTAAGGCTGTGGGCTGCTCTTGTCATATATTGTCATAGCTGTGACTCTTCTGTTGTAAAGAAAAGGGTTCTTGATCCCAACAGACTTGGTGGAAAAATGACCTGTGACCTAGACTGCTTTCCTGGGAGACAGGAGGTATTGGGTATGGAGTTTCTGATATCTGTGTTAAGTGATGTCCAAGCCTTTAATCCAATGGTACTGATGTAATGTATCGTTCATAAATTGGACTTTGAGGTAGAATCAAACATTTTTTTCTTTCTCCCTAGTATTAACAGCAAGTTACAAAGTTCTTTTTGTTCTGGACTAATTAATCCTGAATTTTTAATTCTGTTGGAAATTTCAGCAGAGGAATGCTTACTCTGGTATTCCTGCATGTGCTTATGTGAGACATAAACATCGAAGCCATTAACTCTGTTTAGACTGCAGTAAATTCCAAATGTGTGACAGGTTCACCATGAACCAACAGGAATTTATTTGGCTTCAACCTTAGGTGCTATTAAAATAATGCAGAGATTTTTTTAATGTATTTTTTGGGAGGGAAGGGTATCATCATAGCATCATAGGTATCTAAATTGTACCTATTGTGAGTACAGTCCCAGCTGTGACTGTACTTACAGTTGTCCAGTGGTTAATACTTTTTACCTCTCTTTATGGGTCTAATCAAAATAATGCATCAGCTTGAGCTGTGATAAATGTAAGAGCCACTTAAGTTTGTTTTTCCTTCATCTGTTAAAGTGGTCTCAAAGCTTTGTACTTTTATTGGTACTTGTAGATTTTGATTTAATAGTCTCTTAAAAGTTGTTTGGTAAAGTAAATAGTTCTTCACATTGCAGATCATGTTTCCCAGGCCACTGAGAGTTCTGGAGCTCTTCTGTAGATACAGTGCAATTCTTTATCTTCTGTCTTCCTGGTTTGGACTAGGACTGAAGCCAAATGATCAAATTTTCAATTGATTGTAAACTGGCATGGCTTTGTTAATGTTTCGTGTTTGGTAAGGCTCTGGTCAAAAATGAACTTAATCTTTCAAATGATGTATAAAAACATCCCTGCTATCACCTGGTTCCTCCTTAAGCATAGATAACATGCTGTGCTAGGTTGGACCTTGCATTCAGCTGTATTGTGATGCATACATCTTCCTTAGTTGTCTTGCTATATGGTATCTATCAATAGTAAACAACAGTTTCTTACAGATCAATGTTATTTATCATCTGAAAGCTTTATTACCATGTAATGATTAAAGTAATAGATTGTATGGAGTCAAATATCAGTTATCATAGCATGACAATAGAAATACTAGTTGATATTTCATCACAAATACAATTTATTTTAACCTGCCTGTATTTTAATGTATACTGTTACTTGGATAATCAATTCTGGTCTTGAACTGAAAGTATGATCCACTCATGGTTTTTCAGTCTTCTGGACTTGCAGTCTTTGGAATGCCACATTTTTTCTTCTGATATAACTGCAGATTTTTTTGTAGCTCTAATTTTGTAAGTGATACCAACTTCAAATTAATGAAGCATGTCCACATTTCTCTATGGAAAAGTTCTTCCAGGTTCTTCTCAAATCAAAACCATTAAGGTTTAGGTTTTTTAATGCAGTTTGACATACTGGGAAGGGAGAGCGTTTATTTCTACTAGTGTTATCTCAAGTGAATATAGGTAGGTTAGGTTTTTTGAACCTTCTAAGTGTGGCTATAATAAACATATAAACTCCTAATTAAGAATATTTTCCTTCTTTCATCTGAAAAAGAAAAACTCTGCCATATTCCACCCCCTGCCCCCCCTTCTTTCAGGTATCAAACACTTGCTGACAGGGTTGGGAATAACCATTCAATTCCTGACAGCATACGTGTGTGAGGTGTTAGCTTTGGTAATGAAACTAGATTAAGAAGTTCCCGGCTCTGATTGACTCTTCATTTGTGTCAGCACAGCTGTGGATCAATACACTAAAACACTGAAGCAATCTGGTTCAAAAGTAATCCTCTAGGCAAAGGGCTATTTCTGTTATTACCAAAGGCTCTTTGAACGTGGTCTAAATAAGGCTGTTTCACAGGGTCTTTGAGTAGAATTTTTAGAAGTTTCAGTTGTACATCTGAAGTGTTGAAGTGCTAAGCCGTGTGTATTTTGCCATGCTTGGCTTCCAACATGGGCCTCCGCGATCTGTCCTTGCTCTGCTGTATGCTGACAGTGGTTTAGGGTGTTCCAAAATGGTCAGGTAAGAACTGAGTGACCTCCTGAAGCTGGTCATACAAAGCTGTTCCTAGAACAGTAAGAACAAATTGATTTCAGAAAAAAAAACCACAGTTAAAAGTTCTCAGGGAGGGAAATATCAGACTTGAAGAAAACAAGAATTTTTCAGTCAAAGTAAAATGTTCTGCTATTAGTCTGACTTGAAGCTAAAGCTAAAATACATCCTCGTTTATGAAAGTTTCCTGTGAAATCTAATAAACAGCAATGCTAGTGTAGTGGTGATTATGTGCTGTTATATTTTAACTAGGTTTGTCAATATGTGTGTTCAGCCTGCAAGGTTTTCCCAATGGAAGCTCAGTTGTTAGCTCTAGGATAGGCTTAGTCAATGAATTCCTTTTTGCTAACAGAAATGATCCATGGGAGCTCCCATAAGGTGAAAAGTCATGAGCCAAAATACAGCCAGCCTTTCATTCTGTGAAAGAGAAGCTGGGAAGTAAGGATCTGACCTATCTTTGAGGTGGCATTTCAAAGACTTTGGTGTTAAACTTTTTTATATATTAAATCAATTCATGTTATCAAAGGAAAGTTGAGAAGGTTGTTGAAACATTTTATTGCTGCTTATTTGCAGCTGTGGTTAAACCTTCTTGAAGTCAGAGATTACAGGAGAGTATTAATACAGTAGTTATTTTGAAATATAAAGTGGTCTGCATCACCTCACTAGTAAGCAGGATGTTTATTACTTGTGGTAAGTCAGTGAAATTGGCAGTAAGCTTATGCGAAGTGGCATTTGACAGATATGGGTACAAGTTGGTGGACTTTGTCAGGTACCTATTGCAAGCATGCTGGAACAGAATTCATTTCAATGCCTTATTTGCATAAGTAAAGGAAAAGGCTGATACTATATTGATTTCCAGAAAGTGCAAACTGTTGCAGGAACATATATTACAATCATAGATTTGGCATAGATTGGCATGGTTCCTAGATGTAAAGCTTTATGGAGACTAATAAACTCTTAAATAAATGTCATCTTAGTTTGTTGCTATAATGTTACTGCCTATTTGTACTTGGACAGTGCTAACTGAAGTTCAGATGACTCTTGAAATCTGGGATGGGGAGGTCTGAAGTATTTAAGGTTTTAGCTGACAAATTCATAGGAGCCATTAAGAAAGTGATGTTTTGCATTTTTTCCATGGCTCCAAGTAGATTGCTTTTTTTCTTAGCTTTCCTTGTTCACAGTTGCCATCAAATAACATGAACGACTTCAGAAGTAGGATGGAGAAAGTATAGGATGGACTAAACCCCTTTGCCCTAAACCATAGCAACTTTGTCTCACTTCACTCTGCTTATGAACCTATGAGCAGAGTTCTGTTCTCTGCATTTACTTCAGCATCTGGACATCGAGCTGTCCAGATGTGCTGAAATAGTGTAGTAAATGCCTCCATGTGGTACGTTTGCTAGCATACATGACCCAAGGGAACCCACAAAGTATTTTGGCTGAGTTGGCCAGAAGCAACATTGGACACTGTATCATTCTTGATGTTATTAAAAAAATACAGAGTCAAGTCTAATACTGCAGCAGTACAGAAGCAGTTGTAATGAAACATGCTGCTGGTGGGAGGAATGGGGTTATCTGGGTGTTGAATACAATTGCTAAATATTTTCTAAGTAATCAATGGCAAAATTTAGTTATAGGCTGCTTTAAATTACTTACATAAGAATTTAAATTTGCAAACTTATTAGGATGATCTGCTGTTCTTAACAGCACTCGAGTTCTTGAAAATTCAATGCTAAAGTGAGTTATTAGAAATAAGTTAGCTGTCTGAAATTAAATTACGTGATAAACAATCCATTTTTCTGCTGCAAATTGGCATTCATGACAACGAGTTGTAATATGCACCTGAACCCATTATTCTTGGCACTTCATAAAGTGGCAATTGATAGCAATTTGTATTGACAGGCTCTTATTGAATATAATTTCTCAACAGGAACTGGCTAATCAATTAATTAATCATCGTGTTACTCAACTTTGTTTTTATGTTACTCTATCATTCAGAAAATTAACTGTTAACATCATTTTCTGTTAATATAAGTTAAACACTTCAGTTTTCATTGGCTGAATTACCAAGCTTAAACTAATTAAGTAAGTGTTAAAGCTTTCTGAGTTACTGGCAAAACTGAAAATTATGTATGCTAAATTGCAAAGCACACAACAAATCCTAATTCTATTATACTTGCTATTATACCATATTTCAGAACAGAGTGTTTACTCTCACATGCTCTCTTGAAAGCTCCTTGGAAAGACCCAGCCATTTTTAAAAAGATTAGAGGTAGTAATCATGAGCAACATTATGAAAAGCACTATCAAATAACATTCTCCTAAGGCTATCTAATAAATAATTTGCATTTTTCTTCACATTTAAATAAGACTTTCTTAAAAGTTAAAATTGCAGAGAACTTCATCCTACTGCCAGGTCATTCTGGGCAGATGCTCCAAGTATGTGAACTCCAGAGATTGTGCTGAGAATGCTAAAATTCATCAGTTTGGAGTGCCCTTGAAGTCAAAAGGGCTTCCCCTGAGAGCAGGGGTCAGATCGCCTGTCTCTGACACTAGCAACAGAACTTACATTATATATTTTGATTTGTGTTGACATAAATTTATTTACATAATATTAAAACATTAAATTCCATTAAATGAACCCTTGCCTCAATAAACATGAATCCTGGCCCAGGGCCCTGCTCTGGTCATGTAAGTGCAGCATTCCCCTGACAAATTAGGAGAATG